>OX387368.1:13687500-13944000 GCA_947563465.1 Archips xylosteana
GCCTGGCGACGACCAGCCGCTGATCAAACACCAGGGTCTAATGGCTACCTTAAACCCCTTCGGTTCAAACTAACTCAAACTCCTTCAACAGGTCACGCAACCAAAGCAAAAAGATGAAGAAATACTGACATAATGATACAATAGGAGCCATCAATTTTACCAATTTATCACGGAGACGGTACACGCTCAAATCTGGTAATTTAAACGCAAGAGCAAGTTGCAAATTGTACAATACGACAACAGTTCGCGCAGTAGTTAGCCGCGAAGGAGCTGCGGAGTTGTGAACTTCGCTAAATTAGGTCTCAGCTGAGAGCTGCCAATTCGCAAATTGCAGTTAAAAGTTATGGAAACTTGGAGCGCCGGGGATACCGGCACGTGGCGGCCGCACCGACGCACCGCGTCAGAACCGCGATGTAATCAGCACTAGCAGCAAATGGAGACCCCAATTTCGACAGCGAGCGTCGTAAATCAAATGAGTTTAACAGCAGAATTTCAAAAGCGATCCCTTTACGAGTCAATTCACCCGCGTATTGTATTTACGCGCGAGCAGATTACACCAAATGTTAATATTCATAAAACGAATTAAAGCAATCGAGGCGAGAGTTCCCATTCATTCCACCTGTTGGACGCGTCGTTACAGTATTGTTCGGATTGTCTATAAATATACAAATATCGGGCGCGGAGCGGGCCGCGGCACAAATACGTCTCGTAGTTTACAAACACGATCGAACCGCGCGCTGTCCTGCGATGACATATTTACGGTGTTGCGATAGACAAGGGACCGTGACGTCCGCGATGAACCTACTCGATTGCATGAGGGAGCGATTTTCCTGTACAGAGCACTCGTTTATACATGGCCTGTAATAAAGCCACAACAGATAGCGGCGAGGATGGACGAGGAAAACCAGAAGTGTAAACTGCCGGCGAGGTCACCCGCGGCTGGATAACGACCGGCTGCGATCCGTCGGCTGTGGAAAAATCTTGTTCCTAAAGCCGCTGCAATTATGGAAATCAACCGAATCCACAAACGGAACCGGTTTCATTGACGCGTTCTCCTATCAATGGATGACTTGTGCGAATATAAATGCACATTTTATGTGGATTCGCAGAAAACATTTGCCTACATAAATTAAATCAGTTCTAAGGCATTTCGAAATGTTAACACGTAAAAGTTCTGCCAGCTTCCAAGTGATTAATTCGCAAGTGAGGAAACCTTTATGCAACCCAAATCTGATTAGACAATCGTCTACTAACGAGAATAGGACTGAAGGATTTGGATGCAATGCACACTGAGGCATCGATGCTGCTTTTTTTAAAACTCGTAAGTAGGCGTTATAATCTACTAATCGATAAAACACGTTCCCAAGAGAGAGAACAGTACAGGAAAAGGGCGATGAACCTGATGGGCGCTTAGCAAAGGGTCGGTAATTTTACTTCATAATTATTAAAAAGTAGCGAATATTTTATCTTCGATCCACGTTTTGACAGTGTTTCAATAGACATGTCTGGATAATTTATTCTGACTAAGCGGTCTGAGTACACCCTTACAGTGTTTCTGTTTTCTCAATGTCGGCGATCACTGAGCTTCCAAATGTTTTAAATTGGGTGGAGATTCGGACTCTATGGTGGCAATTGTGGAATGGTGGTCATGTGCTTCCACTTTGCGGTCGCAGGCAAACATTGCAAACTAATCAAACTCCGACCCGACAACAGTCGAACCACTAAGGTTTACGAGGGACGTTAAAAAATAGAAGCACTGTATAGTCGACCAGGAACTTACTTAATAATCTTACTTGATAATTTGTTGTCAATGCCTTATTGTTTTTTGTTAATGTAGAAATAGGAATTCTCATAAAAATGGTAAAGCACTTTGATCGACTATACCATCGAGCTGACTTCAGATTCTGAATTAGTAATACTTAAAGCCAGAACTTTTCTAATAACATGTGGTTTCTATAGTATAAATCTTCCCAGGTGAATTTTTCGCTTCGAGCCCTATCTTTCAAAACAAACGGTATCGTCATAGTATTAAGGTTCAAATTTAATGTAATGGCTCGAAGCGAAAAATTCACCTGGGAAGATTTATACTATAAAATAACAAATGAATATGTGCGACCGGTGGCGCTGCGCAGCGAGCATTCTGGCCGTGTCGCGCCAGCGGTCGCGCAGCGCAACAGACGCAAGCGATGCTCACCCATTCTCGTCCTTGATCTTCTTCTTGCGGCCGCGCTTCTTGGGCTGGCTGAGCATCATGTGGTGCGGGTGCGGGTGCTGCATGTGCGGGTGCGCGTGCGCGTGCGCGTGCAGCGGCGCGTGCTCGTGCAGCGCGGGCGGCGCGCCCAGCATGGCGCACATCGCCTCCTCCTCCACGAACGAGTAGGGGTCCTCGCACTCGCGCTTCACGCCGCCGCCGCCGTTGTACAGCTCGTCCTCGCGCTTGTGGTTGTGGTGCGGGTGCGCGGGGTGCGCGGGATGCGCGGGGTGCGCGTGCGCGTGCTGCTGGTGCGGGTGCGGGTGCGCGTACTGGTGCGGGTGCTGCTGGTGCGGGTGGTGCGACATGTCGTAGGGCGCGTCCGGCTCACGCTTGAAGCCGTACGGGTCGCTCGAGTACTTGGGGAAGGGGAAGTGCTGGTAATCGGGCTGCGGCTGCGGCTGCTCGAAGTGCCGGTAGGCGGGGTAGTGCCGCTGCATCAGCTCGTACGGCTCCGGCTCCGGCTCGAGCTCCGGCTCGGGCTCGGGCTCGGGCTCGGGCTCGGGGGAGGGCTCGCGCGGCGTGGGCGGCGCGGGCGAGGCGCGCGCGGGCGGCGGCGGCGCGGGCGGCGGCGCGGGCGAGCCCTCGGCGCTGGAGGGCTTGCGGCGCGCCGCCTCACCGCTGTTGCTCGTCTCGTACCCGTCGTCCTGCCCCTCCGACCCCTTCGCCTTCTCCGACCCCTCCTCCCTGCACACGCACCACGTATTCATAGTTAAAACGTTTAAAAAGCTGAAACCCGATCGATCCACCGTCACGCACGTCAACCGAATGACGGCTCGGCCACGACTTCGCGCGTTTAGCGGCGCGGCGAGCGTTTTCTGTGTTCATTGCGCGGCCGAGACGCTCGCCGTACAGTGGTACCTGGCGGCACACGCAATGAACTGATAAAACGCTCACCGCGCCGCTAAACGCGCGAAGTCGAGGCCGAGCCGTAAGGGGAAGGGGTGAAGGAGTTTATCAAAAAAATATCATGATCAAAAAGAGTATCTGTCGCTGGGTTTTGTTTTTGAAAACTGACCCACTTTTACTCCCGACCGCCCCAGATACTCGATGTATTACGGCACCCAAATAAATAGATCCATGTCTAAATATAGCCGAAGCTATTAAACGGCACACTTACGGAATATCAATAACATTAAAATAAAACACGAGTTACTTTCGGGTGAACAGCCTTTAATGTAAACAAACAATAATTCAACAACTCATCTCATCATCGACTCGGCAGACGTATTGATAAGAGGGTCGACACGACAGTCTGCCCGAATTTAACGACACCGATTGATTACCTATTTTATTTACTTAAAGACATGACATCTACGTTCCGGACCGAAGTTACGCCTTGAGCGAGTATAATAAACAAAAGAAAATCGTTGATCAGCTTGGCAGTGCGGCTTGTTGAGCTTCAGTAACGGCAGTCAGGTTCAATGACAAACAATGTCTAGCCAAAAAGGTGTAACACGCGATCTAGAGAGCTCCTCCGAGCCAGTGATGTTCCAGATTTAAGATTAGATTTTCTTTGTCCGGTGGCCTTGCTCCTCCGAGTGCTCGAGGCGACGTCTGCTCGATACTTCCCGCAGAACATGACAGGCGCGATTAGGGCACAAACGCGGCCTGGCCATTAAAATTAGGCTGGTAGCATTTGGGTGCGGGCGCGCCTGGAGGCGAGGGCGGCTTACATAACCGGCCGGCGGTCAAACAAAGCTCGGGGCGGACCTCCGACATATACGAGTACGGTACATAGGAGCACACTTGTATCGGGCCGTTTTTGCCGATCTTGTCTCGGGTTTCAAAGGCCGTAACTCTCGGTTTTTGGTTTCGACGGGACCGCTTCGAGTCTCGGGCGCCAAGTACGCGAGCCGGATCAGGATTTCGTGGCCTTTTTGTCCCCCCGCTTGCGCGGCGTGTGGGAGCGGCGCGTTGCAACGTTAATAATAAATGGCCCCTGGTAAAGACACGTATGTACATCAAGACGTCGATATAAACAGGTTGACATAATGTATGCCACAATAAGAGCCACAGCTGATCGGAGTGAGCACTTGAGTTGTAAATCGTAATGTAGTGTGTAATGGTAATAGCTCACCGGTATGAATGACTCCATTCATGCAGGTCCGCGCTTCAATTAATTCTAATGTGAATTGCAATGCGGGCGACGCGAGACAACGCGTGCCTTGTTAGGTTCGATCTGCCATACTTTTACTTTTTTTAGAGGATACTTATTGGTTTTTTAGTTCCATTCTTTCTTTTCTCGCTAACGGTTAACATATCTTAGGCTAGATTGGAATTTAGTTGAATTATTTTAAAGAAATTGAGAATATACTATATTCTACATAATGCCATAACTATTAGACTGTATAAAAAATGAAATTAAATCTGAAACACACTGAAATAGAAATACATTTAGATTTTAAGACATGTTCCACGCAAGTTAAGATTATACATATACATTCACGTAGGCAACAAAAAAGGTCAAGGAAAGATCTAACTCATTGTGAGACTCAAGCCGATTGAAATGACTTAGTATGACTTGAGATTTATGTTTAGCTTTTTAACTTGGTTATTGATACCGCTAGTTTTTTGGTAACGTTTCGATCATCTAAACCCTAGGAAAGAAAGACATTCAGACACTTTCATGCATGCATGTATCGTTCTTAGAGGTACAAAACAAGTTATTTTTCTGATGGTCTCTTTTTTCAGGGCCACTGCAGATTGCCATGTGCGCTGTGAGGTAACAACTTAACTTTAAGCTCAGTTCCCACCGAGACACAACGCGGCACATTTCATTGAGAAAATACTTCAAATGAGTATTCGATAATCGCGTACTCATTTCAAACCGCGTCTGTGTGAAATGGCCTTAACTGCGTACTAGCTGTTGTCCGCGACTCCAGTCTACGAAAAATTCGTTTATCGCTATCCCGCGGGAACTATGAATTTATCTGGGATAAAATCTAACCCATGTGCTTCTCAGGGTCTCGAACTATCTCCATACCAAATCTCATCTAAATCTGTCCAGCGGTTTAAGCGTGAAGAGGTAACACAGACAGAGTTACTTTCACATTTATAATATAGTAGGCATAGTAATTGTGTCGTTTATTGCGAAAAGGTTACAAAGTGACCGCAAACTTTTCTAAAATTCAGCCTAAACCGACATCACATGTTATTTTTTGTGAAACTTGACCCCAATGACGACCGCAGCTACAATTTTCAGAAATGGCAGTGTGTCCTAGCACGCCGGCGTTCCCTGCGTGCGTGCTAGACCGTTCGCCGCGGGAAAGTCGATTTCTGCTGAAACCCCCTCCCCGCCGCCACTCTCTCCGGGTTTGCGTGTACAACACTTCTAATAAACATTCGTTGCTGAGTACCTGTAGGTACTCACAACTATCGTACCTAAACTCTAACTTCTTGCACATACAGACCTTATACTTCGAAATTCCGTTTACGATCTGCGCGATTTTTCCCATTTTGGGCCCCTGGCTCACACTTGCAGGAACTCTTAACCTTGGTGGCATGTAACATTATCATTAATGAGTTGAGTAATTCGCGATGCCCACGCGGCCCATCGCCGCGCGAAAGTGTTTCAATCAATCACTTAATTAAGTAATAACATCATCCGCTTTCTAGGTTGAAATTTGCATAGGCCGTCTTGTAGTGTGAAGAATAAGTTGTCGTGTAATCCAAGGTTTGAAAGGTGTAGTCACGGGGCGCGGTCAAGGAGGCGCGTGAATTAGTCAAGATGACGAGGGTGAAGCGACAGACGGATCGGCCTCGCCGAACAGCCACGACTTAGGTAACTACAGAGAGTGCCCAGTTTATGGTAATGGTTGCGAAATGAGATGGCGTAGCGACTGGTCGAGCGTTGGAGCCGCTTCATCTAGAAAGGTAAGACGCCGTGGGTTATTATTAAGCTCGAAGAAGTGCAGAAGTTGCTTATGCGACGTTGTGTTCGTACTGGTTAAATCTGAGATCATTTACCAAGTTGTTACGTAGCCAATCGAGATATTTTTTGTCTAGTCCGCTTGCAATCGCATCAAAGCATAGTATCAGGCAAGCCTCGTGCTTATCTACATACCCATCGAACTATTTGATTTTGATAAATAAGGGTTCTGAATAATCTTTCTTGTTTCGAAGTTTTTAATTACAGTCTTTTTCTTATTTCAATTACGTGAAGAAAAAAGGCTACGTGAGGATGTTTTAATGTGGACAGTCTTTAGTCCAGCCAGGAACTGCCTGATAATGTTTATAAAGTCATAGCCTTCTCGGCACTAACGAAGCAAATGTTGCCGTAACGAAATGGTGTTGAAATGACGCAGATTAAGGCTGCGTATCCACCGGAGCTGTGCGAGGATGCGTTGCGAGGGATGTGTTTGTCATGAACCAATAGAAACACTTCATTTAAAAGGTCCTAAGTGAATGAAGTGTTTCTATTGGTTCATGACAAACACATCCCTCGCACATCTCTGGTGGAAACGCAGCCTAAGACAAGTACCTATATTATTTTCCGGACGACACTAAAAATCTACTATAAAATAAATCATAAATAAATGAAATGAGACTGATTAGATATTTAGTTAGGAACACTAAATTTGTATCAAGTAAAAAAATTCACCACATACACAAAGTTAATACTAGCTATTATCAATAATTACATGACATGACCGAGGCGCGGATCCCAACCCGCTGGACAGCGATCCCACTACGCGATTAAGTTGCTTATTGGTTATTGGAAAATTATACCATTTGCTTGTTGCCATCTAATTTTATTGCAAGTTAACTGTCTTACCGCCCATTTGCATGTAATGAGATAGATTGTGTCGAGAAGCGTGTGATAATCAGTAATTTTATTAAGATAAATATACCTAACTCGATGTTTCCAATTGTTTGAAAGAACAAGCAAGGCTAAGAAAACAATCGACTTACACTATCTGGAGTTAAAATGATTATCAAACAGCCTACCAGCGAATCAGTATCATCACGCTAATGACGTCAACGATCTTTATGGGGTTTCATAATACCCTAAAATACTTGTACAACAGAAAGTCGGTACGGGGGAGTTTGCACAATGGCCGATCACGTCAAGCAAGACGACAACTTACGTACATTAACAAAGCCCTTAGGTAAGTGGCGGGCCGTACGAATAACAAGATGTTATTACTTAGCTCTGGCGAGTGGGAGTACCCAGTACCTACCCATGTATACACTGAAACTACGTACAACTAGGATAGAATAGAGAAAAGTAACCCGCCTGGTGAGATCGTAAACGGCAACGGGGCTTACTACTAGTATTCTCTGCAGGAAGGATCTAGTTATTCCAGCATGAGTGGTATACGTTGGAACAGCGTGCATTGGCACTATGGGCCATTACAGTCTGACTGCATTCCAACCGCAACTACCCATCCGCCGACGCCCATACCCTCCGGCTACCCACTACCCATGCATTTTCGATTGCAGTTCCGTTGCAGCCAGCAAAACTGCACGCATACTGCACGCTAGCTGTGATCGCTTGCTGCTGAGCGGACCAGTGTCGATTTTTAGGCACAGATGTTAGCACGGCAGAACACTACGCTACCGACGCGCTCCACGATCCAATATAGAGCAGGTTTATGTTCTTAATAGAAGTGACATGATACAAAGAGGCATTGTGACGGAGCACTCTCCCCGTAATGCGAAGAAATATCATCAGCGCATCAGACTTGGAAGTTTATCAGCCTGCACAAACGAAGCGTTTATTTGAGTAGCGATTTTCAAAATGCGGATTCCGAATGTTTCAGTCTAATTCTAGGTCCAAGGCGGGCTCGAATCAACAGTACAAGTAGTGTATATAAAACCGACTAAGAACTTTATCTATCACCTTTACCGACTCGACGTTCAAGGTTCGCACATCAAAGGACGTCAAGGTTTCGATTGACGACGTTTCCCATTACAACATACGGTGCTGGCTGTGCTATGCTTTAATCAAGTTTAATCTGATTGGTACTGTTATCGACTTCTACTTAGGGTCGTTAGCTCGGTATGTCTGTGTCTGACCTACATAACGAATGAGGTTTTGCTGAGTCAAAATATCGCGAGATGCTACTTTATCGTATTCAGTAACGTGCAGGTCGGGTTATCTTATCTGACCATTTTTAGTTCAATTGTAAACATTCAAATCTTCTTTTGATCGCGTAAACATATGTTGTTTGTAGTTCAACAAGCGTTAAATTAACCTTTTCAAAGCCAACGACACATGTAGGTGTCACAAAGTACATTGTCAAAGTGATCTTGACACAATGACATAAGATTCAAAGCAGGTTTACGTTTTGTCGAGGCTTGGCGTTGAAAGGGTTAATGACTCGTTCAAAACACGATAAATCAAGCTTAACTATATCATTAACAAATCCGAAAACATGGACTGTTTTATTGGTTTATGATCTACTAGCTGTTGCCCGCGACTCCATCTGCGAAGAATTCGTTTATCCCATCTCGGGGGAACAATGCAATTTTCCGGGATAAAATGTAATGCAACAATAATAATCTTGGCTTTATTCTCAAATCTCTGTGAGCTATCATTACGAAGACTTTCGGTATTTGTGATAACTTTTTACCTAGTAATTAATTATGATGTCTTGTGCCTTCGTAACTATTTGGAATTATCTATATATATAAAAATTAATGCCACTTTTCGTTGTAATTTTATAACTCAAGAACGGGCTCACCTATCCAAACCAAATGTTTAGGCTTTGTTCGGACTATTTAGTAGATGGTTTATGTGAAGTTTGCACAAAATCGGTAGAGCGGTTCTTCATTTATCAAATTTTTTGTAACAAATGAATTCAATAAATGGCGGATCATTTTGTTAATGGGGATTTTGCTGTCAAATTGATGTTCCAATGAATTTTTTTTAATATTTCACTTTATACGTAGCGAAGCACGTACCGGACCGCTAGTTATTTACAATAAAAACAAGTATTTTTAACTATCTGAATACCTAATATTTTCTAGGTTTTTTATGGTGGGATACTCGTATGTATGTTATTCCTTTTCTGTACACGTTGGCTTTCACACACGAAAGGCAGAGCTGGCTGGCGGCAAGCGGGGTGAAATACCTAGCTGGGCGAGGACGATCGATCCGCAGCAGGGATGGTGTCGCGCGCTCGCCGTCTGTGCGGCGCGCACGGGACCGGCGAGCCCGCGTGCGCCCCTGCTTGCAACCGTCATATATTCAAAATCAAAACGTTCATTCTCTAAAGCCGCAAAATGTAATTTTTTAGGGTTTCCTACCCAAAGGGTAAAAACGGGACCCTATGACTGAGACTTCGCTGTCCGTCCGTCTGTCCGTCTGTCACCAGGCTGTATCTCATGAACCGTGATAGCTAGACAGTTGAAATTTTCACAGATGATGTATGTATTTCGGTTGCTGCTATAACAACAAACACTAAAAAACAGAATAAAATAAATATTTAGGGGGGGCTCCCATACAACAAACGTGATTTTTTTGCTCGTTATTGATAACGGCAACAGGTAGACACTTGAAATATTCACAGAATAATTCAGAATATTTAGTTATACATACAGTTGTGGCCATATAATTAAGAACGATTATTTATTGAGATGATTTTTTCAAAGTAACAAGTATAACTAATTGCCCGTATTTTTTTTATTTCTCTCGGTATTGCAAAACTTTTCCGTACTACCGGTACATTCATTTATGCAACATTGTTGGCTAAAAAATTAATAGAGAAACTTTATACATTCGATCTGAACCTAGTATTAGTACTTACTGGCTGGTCACGTAATTAAGAACGCTGAATAGTTTATTATTTTTTCAAATTTAAATAGAGAACACTGTGTGGCTCTGTGGTTGTAGATTATTATTCGTATAATTTTGGCGCCATTTCGTGCTGTTAAAGTCTTAAAAGTGATTACTTCGTATAAAAACAATGGGGAAAAATAAAAGTTGTGATAAATCTACAAGAGAAGTAATAATAAAACTTCGCGAGAAGAATTGGTCGTATAAAATGATAGCCGACCATCTGCAATGTTCAAAAACAATGGTTTTCCATGCCGTAAAGCATTTTTCCACGTATCAAACTACTTCAAACGTTCCGCGTGGACCTAGACAGAGAAAGTCATCTCGTCGAGATGATCGAAATATCGTTTGTTTGGCAAAACAAAATCCTTTTAAAGGGTCTAATGAGTTGAGAAAAGAATATTTTGGTGAAAACAACCCTTCAGCAATCTCTGCACGCACTATTCGAAGGCGTTTGGTAGAAAATAAGTTGAACGGAAGGATAGCAAGGAAGGTGCCTATGTTGAAACGATGTCATAGGCAAGCCCGACTTGCATTTGCAAGAAGGTATGAAAACTGGACAGTCAGACAGTGGAAAAACGTTCTTTTTTCTGACGAGACAAAAATAAATAGGGTACGTTCTGATGGAAAACGATATGTACGACGCCCTCCGAATAAAGCATTCGACCCAAAGTACACAAAAGTGACATTAAAGCATGGCGGGGGAAATGTGAAAATTTGGGGGTGCTTTTCTGGACATGGCGTTGGACCTGTTAGGCTGATAGAAGGAAACATGGATCAATTCCAATACAAAAATATACTGCAAGAAACAATGTTACCATATGCCGGAGACGTGCTTCCGGTTATTTGGACATTCCAGCACGACAATGATCCAAAGCATACTGCACGCACCGTTAAGGAATTCCTCACATCACAATCAGTTTCAGTCTTAGATTGGCCAGCCAACAGCCCAGATCTTAACCCAATAGAGCATCTTTGGTGCGAAGTCAAGAAAAAGGTTTCAAATCGACAGTGTGGCAATTTGAGAGAGCTGTACGACGTTTTCTTAGAAGAATGGAACTCTTATTTCTCTTGCGAAATGTCATTAATTGATAGATTCAATGCCTCGCCGGTGTAAAGCCGTAATTAAAAGCCGTGGACATGCTACTAACTATTAATTTTAGTTCAAATGTATTAATTTGCTTTTTTTTCTATACCAACTTCACATTAATATGATTTATTTAATCTAAGTTTCATATAAAACAACTCTCGAGCAGTTTAATAAATCGTTCTTAATTATTTGTCCAGCTTCATTACTATTTGAATTTATTAGTATAGAGAACAAATAAAATTTGTAAAAAAAATGTTAGCAATTATACACTATTATTATTAATCCCGTTTGCTCTATCCATGTGGCTATTTTATAACATAACTTGTTACTTCTAAGAAGGAACACAACTAGACATATGACATGATGTAGATAAAAAAAAATCGGAAACTTCAAATCGTTCTTAATTGTATGACCACCACTGTATATTCACTTTAAAAATAAATAGTTAAATTACGTATAAAATAAAACAAATATTTAAGGGGGGCGCCCATACAACAAACTAGACATTTTGCCGTTTTTATAGATAATGGTACGGAACCCTTCGTGCGCGACTCCGACTTGCACTTGGCCGGTTTTATATACTACCAGTGCTTTCGGAGACACCATCATTGCCAAGACGAATGCTCCGCGATAAACTTAGCAGAAAGTCAACTTTTCCAACAAAACTGCTAATTCATAATTCATAATTCATAATTTCTTTATTGTACATAAATATCTATTACAACAGAAATAACAATAACAAGATTTGTCACATTAGAAACCAGGCGATATAAATATACGTAACAATTTCACAATTTTGGTTGCACTGGCCCCTACACTAGGCTCAGCCTGTATCGTAGGTAACCAATTCCGATGCGAGTTGACATAATTGATGCGAAAATCTAATAAGAATCCCTTGGCTAAGAAACAAATGGATCTAAGTAAAAATTAAATACTACATCTAAGATTTAAAATACAAATACGGTAGTTATGTGCGTGTGTGTGAGTTTGTGTGTGTGTGTGTGTGTGTGTGTGTGTGTGTGTGTGTGTGTGTGTGTGTGTGTGTGTGTGTGTGTGTGTGTGTGTGTGACTGTATGTGTGTGTGTCTGTATATGTGAGTGTATGTGTATGAGTGTAAGTGTGTGTGCTTGTTATTTTATTCTTATTATTTAGTTACTCTCATTAGGGCCTCTATATCGTTATATGAGAGGGAGCGAAGCCATGCAGAGATTTCTTTCTTAGCGTCCTTGACGGATAGATTCTTAATAGGAATCCTAGAATTGGTTCTGTTATAAAGAAAAGGATGAATGAAGTTAGGTAACCTTTTAGCGAAAGCTGAGTTTGTTGGAGGCACAAAGACTTTATACGTGCGCTTTTGTAACATGGAATGGTAATTAGACGACCCTATGACCACTCCATGGACACTTGACACCACTCTCAGGACAAACATCCCACGGACAGTAAGAACCTCCATATCGCCGTACACATTCTTAGTTGGGTACCTAATGGGTTTCCGAAGAATGACCTTAAGGACAGCCCTTTGCGCCCTCTCCAGCAAAAGCATGAACGTTTTACATGCGCCCCCCCACGCAGTTATGCAATAAGTTAGAACAGACTGACCGATGCTAATGTATACCGTTCTGAGTAATGCCTTGCTAGCCGAACTGCGCAAGTTTTTAAAAACGTATATTAGTTTGCGTACCCGGTTTGCTGTAGCTTTTATGTGCTCCCTAAAATCCAGTCTATCATCAATTACTACGCCGAGGTACTTAATGATATGAGCCCTATCAATTTTCTGGCAAAGACAAGAAGTTACATGTAAGCCATTCCGGCCACAGCTGTGAACTCTGATGCTGGATAATGAACCCGGAGCAGACGCCCATGACTTATGGAAGCAAAGGAATTTGGATTTCATAACATTGTGTGTCAGCAGGTTACCCCTTAACCAGTCAGCTACCACTCCCATACCACGCTCCGCGGACTCAACAACTTCAGCCCAGTCACTTTCATGAAAAATAATCGCTGTGTCATCAGCATAACAAATGACATCAGCGTTAGGTATTTTGCCAGAGACAATATCATTAATGTAAACATTAAATAATATTGGACCGAGAACGCTGCCCTGAGGGACACCAAAAACGACATCCATAGGATTACTTACATCTTGGCCAATCTTCACACGTTGCGTCCGACCCAAAAGATAACTACCAAACCAGTCCAGAGCAATTCCTCTCACACCCATGAGCTCCAACTTTTTAAGAAGTATGGGGATGGAGACAGTATCAAATGCCTTGGATAGATCTAGGTAGACACCAAGGCAGGCTTCACTGCTGTCCAAGTATCCTGAGATTAGTTTTGTCATAAGAACCACAGCATCTTCAGTCGACCTCCCCGCACGGAAACCAAACTGTCGATCCGAGAGTAAGGTGTGCTCCTCCAAAAAACTGACTAAGCGCTTACAAACCAATTTCTCCAATAATTTTGAAAGTGCACCAAGCAAAGAAATCGGCCTATAGTTGCCGGGATTCGATTTGACGCCTGCCTTGTGAATTGGTACAACTACAGATTCTTTCCATTCGTCTGGAAAACTTCCCTCAGACATACTAAGGTTATATATGAAACACAGAATTACAATTTCACTTAACTATTCACACAAGCAAGGCAAAGTACCTAATTCTAAAAAGTAAGAATCTTTCTAATAGACATATAAAAATCTCAAATCTAATATACAAAAATCACCGTGACTGTTTGCTATCGAACTCCTCCGAAACGGCTTGACCGATTATTATGAAATTTTTTGTCTATATCTGGTAGGTCTGGTCTTTTTATACCCCTATTCTTTGCAGACGGAGTCGCGGGCAACAGCTAGTAATATTATAAAGCTAAAGACTTTGTTTTTGGTTGAACGCGCTAATCCGCTGCGGTAATCTCAGGATCTACTGGTTCGAATTGAAAAAATATTTTTGTGTTGAATAGATCATTTGTCGGGGGGTACTATAATATGTGATATAGCATCACGCTACGACCAATAGGAGCGGAGCATCAATGATTAACGCGGACGAAGTCGCGGGCACCAGCTAGTTATACATACGATACGATAACATTTCCATTCTTTTTATTTCAGTTCTGTGCCTAAATGGCACAGATGGCATTGGAATAACCATTTCACACATCTTTGACCTTCACCGCTCGTATGAATATCTGATAGGAGCAGATAATGTGCGTGAAGTTCTCACAATACGACACAGATCAAACACCAAGGAAACACGCTATATAGAATTGAACGATAATCTAATATTCACCTACGCTTCACCGTACCAACCACCTGTGCAACGTGTAAGTATTCCGCAATAACTCTATTCTCCTGAGTCCAGCCAGACTTTTTATTAAAAGATACAGTAGTTACTTATGCTTATGACGTAAACGAGAGTCACTAGTTTTGTTATTTTGGTAATTAAAGTTATTAAAGTAACTAACATAAATATTTAAAATTCTTTATTCAATGAATGTGGGGCAGTTATTCTTACTGGTAATCTAATCTAATATACAGGGTTATTTGTAATTCACTAGCATCCTTTTAACCCTAAACTCCAACCACTTAACCAGACGTTTTTTGTTTTACGGCTTTTGTCATAACTTAATATTTTTGGTGTAATAACGTTTTGAGAATTTGAGATTTCCTCTTATTTTTACGATACTCTGTGTATTTGCATGGGAAAAAAAGTACTTCATTTTAAAAAGTCGTAAAACAAAAAACATTTGTTTGAGTGATAGGAATTCAGGGTTAAGAGGATGTCTGTGAATTACAAATAACCCTGTATAAAAATCTCGTGTCACGGTGTTTGTTATCGAACTCCTTCGAGTCGGCTTTACCGATTTTTAATTTTTTTTTGAGTGTCTGAGAATAGGTCGTAAGCTATTTTTTATACCCCTATTCTTCGCAGACGGAGTCGCGGGCAACAGCTAGTTTGTTCTATATAAAGTACGCGAAGATTCACGAGTAGGCTTGTGTAGTGCACGTACCTATAGTCGACCGAGAAATCCCTTTACCACCCTGGTTCAATGTCAGTCAGCTTAAAACGTTGGCTGCGGCGCTGATTTTTACGTACATTCAGACCGTGCGTTACTTACGCGACACCCAGCCCACCCGCACAGGCGGTAAGACGCGTACCGTGCGGAAAAGACATGGTTTCGCAGCCAACGTGTTAAAACATCAAAGACTCTTTTCATTTAGAAGTAAATGTGACAATGAGCCTTATTGTTTTTAATCTGATGTAGGAATTGTCACAAAAAATGGTAAAGAACTTTGCTGACTATACTAAGTACTAAAAATAACTAGTTCCTGACACTGTTCTAGTAGAAACTATACCCATCTCCTTTCTACTTTTAGTACAGTCGGAGTACGAAAACCTTCGACAGTTATTAAACTGATTCCTTTATCATGTCATTGAGTCTTAGTACCTTTTTAGAAATGGGAAACGTCAATGCGATATTCTGTTTCGTTTGAAATAACATGTTGACAGCCGGCTTATTGTCTAACGCTTCTGACGCTTGCCTTCGCAATCACTATCTCTTTCTCTCAAACGGTATAAGATGATGACAGAAAGAGATGGTGAAAGCGAAGGCAAGCGTCAGAAGCGTTAGACAATACGGCATTGGTACAAACAAATGTCAACTTTAAGGCGACGAACCTTTTTTACCCCGACTTTTTTACAACATCTCGCGAGCGAGCGATCGAACTGAATCGCTCCGAAGTACTCCGAACTGCTCCGATTGACGGACCAGCCAAGCGCCAACCGAATCCAAGTGAAACGGTGTGGGTGGACATAAAAAGAAACGGAACGGGAGCAAACCATGCATAGACCTCTATCACATAACTACTAGTGTACTAAAAGAACTAAAAGACCGAACTAGTTGCACTATTTTACACGTAGTTTATCCACGAGGCTACCTAATTACGGGAACCTGTGCCAGGAGATTGAAGTTCATATTGGGAGAAAATAATCCAGTTTTTAAAAATACTATTTCACACAGTAATAGTACAAAGGATCAATGAATCAGGTATACTAACGACAGCTTTAGCCTAGTTGGTAGTGACCCTGCCTACGAAGCAAGAGGTCCTGGGTTCAAATCCCGGTAAGGGCATTTATTTGTGTGATGAGCACGAATATTTGTTCCTAAGTTATGGATGTTTTCTATGTATTTAAGTATTTATTTATCTATATAAGTATGTTTATCATCGTCTAGTACCCATAGTACAAGCTTTGCTTAGTTTGGGACTAGGTCGATTTGTGTAAGATTGTCCCCTAATATTTATTTATTTATACTGAACCAAGTATAGTATAAATGTTCCCAGGTGAACTTTTCGCTTCGTGCCCTTGTCTTTCAAAACCAACGGTATCGTCATAGTATTAAGGTTCAAATTTAATGTAATGGCTTGAAGCGAAAAATTCACCTGGGAAGATTTATACTATAAATACTTTACTATTTTTTACGATAGTTTCTACATCAGAAGAAGAACAATAAAGCTGATTGTCAAATTGATCTATAAGTTAAAATAGCCCTTGATTGATATTTTAAGCATACTAATGATTAATGATATTGAACCTTAGGGTGGTAAAGGAATTTCTTCCTCGACCATACACCTTAACGTTGTAATTGAAAATCCAATCTTTGTATTCGCATTCCACCCCTTACTTTTCCGACCGGTCGAACCAAAGATATGCACTTACATTTTTGACTTTATTGCAATGAAAATAAGATGCAAAGGGGCGCGTCTTTGTTCTCGTCCAACCGAAACATTGTGTGCATTTGGGAAACAGCACGAATTGACGTTGCACTTTAGCTGCACGTTTCCAGCATACACCTAATTATAATGCAAGCACTATAGCTTAGGTATGCGAGTGTAGGTGCGCCGCGTGTCGCAAGAGCGGTGTTCGCTGCAAGAGGAGCGTGCAACGACCCACTACTGCAGATAACGCAGATATCCCGTGATAACGCCCGGTGCAGCGCTGTGCCCTACTTGCGGCAGGATCAACGGCCAGCAGAGGTTAATGCTTAGATACTTCATGCCATCATTTCAGTCAGACCATCCCTGGTTACACTAGGTGCCCCTCAAATTGACGGACTATTGGAATGATGGAGCAGATTCAATACATAGATTCACAATTCTACAAATTCCTTTAGATTTACACATGCGAATATTTGCGGTTGTGTATTTGTGTATTGCGAAATTAAAATTTGCATAATCATATCGACAAAAGCTTGTGAAACTATAATGTTGCCTTCTATCACCAAAGTGATACCATGTTTTTATGCAAATAAATGATTATGATTGTGATAACTATATCACACCAAAGCGGATGGATGGATTTAAATGAAATTTGGTATTAGATAAATGGATCTCAGGAATAACACATGTACTTTCTACAGCAATATTCACAAAAATCGTGAAATCTCTAACTTTACTGATGAAATTTCACACAGAATGATGTTCTGTTCAAGCAACGTAAATGAAAATCACGAAGTAACTTTCGGCCTTGGGAATATTATGAAATCCCGGAATTTCGATTCAAATCCCAAATTTAAAGGTTCACGCGAGCGAAACTGTAGATAAAGGTTAGTTTTAAATTAATCAGATTTAGTTTGTGATCAAGCCGATTGAACTGGTCGTCGCATTTCTTGAGCAAGCAGTTAAGAAGGGGAATAATATCTAAAGCATAATGGTCAATGATGTCTCGCAAGGAAAAAGTACGTTTTGAAATTAAACTGTAATTTTGGGGCAGCAATGTGTAACGGGTTCCCGGGTAGTTCACGCAATGTACTTGCTGTTTGGGGTAGCGCGGTTCACGCGACACCCAATGAAGGTTGAAATTGTGGCATAGAACATAGGCGAGGGTATCATGTGGCATCCACGAACCCCACCGCAAGAAATCCGCAAGTTATGCCTATAAGACCCTCCCTGAAATTCATATATACTATGAACGAGAAAGCATAACTCTGTCATTCTCTTACCTATTTTCACGTAGACACCGCTTTATGCTTTAACTAGCGACCCGCCCCGGCTTCGCACGGGTGCAATTATGCATGTATTATACATATAAACCTTCCTCTTGCATCACTCTATCTATTAAAAAAACCGCATCAAAATCCGTTACGTAGTTTTAAAGATCTAAGCATACAAAGGGACAGACTGACAGCGGGAAGCGACTTTGTTTTATACTATGTAACTAGTGATGATTATATTCAGGCGCGGATCCAGCCCTCAAAAAAGGTTGTGGTTACAGTCACCCGAAAATCGGCCAAGTGCGATTCGGAGTTATCTTATAAATTATAATTCATCAGCCTATCGATTTCTATAGACCGTGAAAGTGTGTCGTCACAAGTCTATTGGGTGCCCACAACGGTGGCTTGCTTATCGCCTATATTGTTAGAGATAAATTTATTTATTTATTTACTTACACATATTCGATACACAGAATTAACTACATTTGGCAGGAGCAGATACAAATAAAAAAACATTGAATAATATAAATTGGGCCCCACTCATCATAATGTTGCGGCAAGCCACAAGGCTGTTAGTTACTCTTTACACACAATAAAAACATTGTAAAACTCCAACAATGCAAATGCAACGATAAGTCAATATTTTAGTTCTCTTGAAAAGAAACAATCCTGAATACAAGCCCTTTCATGACTAGGGCACCGGGAAGACATAGCCGTATAGAGTACGAAAAAAAAATTTAAAACTTTGCTAACTTTTTTGTTTGATACGGCAACCGGTCACTGTAGGTTAACGACCACTAGTACTGCCAATGACTCCTGACAACGGCTGAGAGCTTAACGTTATGTTTTTTTTAAAAGAAGGAAGAAACGAGAACTAATGATGGACTATTTTAGGGATAGAATAAAAATAAAATAAATATTAGGGGACAATCTTACACAAATCAACCTAGTCCCAAACTAAGCAAAGCTTGTACTATGGGTACTAGACGACGATAAACATACTTATATAGATAAATACATACTTAAATACATAGAAAACATCCATAACTCAGGAACAAATATTCATGCTCATCACACAAATAGATGCCCTTACCGGGATTTGAACCCAGGACCTCTTGCTTCGTAGGCAGGGTCACTACCAACTAGGCTAAAGCGGTCGGTATAGGACTCGTAATAGAAAAACAGGAGGTATCAATCTAACGCTTGGTCACGGCGAGCGTTTTCTGTTCATAGCGTGGCCGAGACGGTCGTTACATAGGGGTTATACAAAGCACCACACGCAATGAACAGAGAAATTGCAAAACGGTCGCGCATAATTGTGGCCTGGCCGTTATCTTCTTAGTTTATCTTTCATTGAGACGGACGGAACTAAGCAGATGTGCGGACTGGACGCCAGCGGGCAGTGGAGCGGCGTGTTCTTTATTCATTGCTCGCCCGAAACGCTTCCTGCGTAGTGGTTTCCTTAGAGCATACGCAATGAACAGAAAAAACGCTCGCCGCTCTGACGTCTACAACGTCTGACACGCTCGCGTCCACATTGCAAGGGGAGCTAAAGAAATAAGGATTTTAAGCAATATGATTGGTCAGTGCAAGTTTTCGCTTTGCTGCGCCTAAAAGGGCATTACAGACGGACTGCATTCGACGTAGGCTTGTAAAGCCCACATTCCCAAAATGTGCACTTTCTCTAAAGGTGCAGTTTTTGGGAAGATACACTATCTCAAAAAGTGCACTTCCCAATAGGTGCACACTTTGGCAAAAAGAGAAGTTTCTCAGGAGGTAGCTACCCAAACGTTCCACTTTAACGGCCGTGTCATAGACGTGAACTTTTTGGGAAAGAGTGCGTTCCGGAAAGTGTAATTTTTGAGAAGATGCAGTTACGGTACAAGTGCACGCATCGAAAAAGCTCTTAATGGGAAAGTGTAAGTATGTGGTAACAGTGTACATTTTGCAGAAATTGCAGTTTTAGAAAATGGACGCTGCATTTGCTCGTCAGACCACGTCGTCTACAGATTACACGCAACCGCTGGAGTGACGAACGTTTTTGTTCCTTGCGCGGTCACCTAGCGGGACAATCGCTTTTTCCATTAACAAGTGCAAAATGCGCCTAATGGATGGCAACAGAGCTCTTCCACAGAAGGCATACCCACTAAAAACCACACGGGTTCCCTCTTGGCCATTGTGGGACGCCAAGGGATGCAGAGACACCGCACCGCGACGCCCACTGGCCGCTTCGGGATTAGTGCACCCCCATAGTATGGACCGCAGTAAGACATCAATGCTATGCAGGTTCGGCATTCTCCGCCTTCCTCCGCGGATGCTAACGACACAATTAACGTTATATTGGTCCAAGCGCCTTTTGGAGCAGCTAAGCAATTCTCTGTTCGAATGCAGCCGTCAAAGTGGAACCTTTACAATAGGTGTTACAGGTACTTCTATGGCCTTGACTTCTGTACAAAGAACAACATGTAAAACCAAATCATACGGATAAACTTGTAGCGTAGTTAGTTAGCATATTCGTGTACGATACGTATTTAGGTATTCATACATATGCTAAACATGACAGCATCATTCTGTCGCGTTTAGGATTCAATGTTGTGTTAAATTTACCTACTAAAAATAGGCTTAGCGGGCATTTTAAAAAAAAAATGATGTAATTTTGTGGATTTCTTATTTAAAAAAAAAATGTTCTTATTTTATGGGTCAGTTTTGTGAATTTTTATTCATACAGATGAGTGGTGTCGGTATCGTCTCAAACTGCCACAAAAAAAATGTATGAAAAATTAGGGGCATTTTTTTAATCTTCAAAATCAATACAGCTCTTGATGCTGAGTAAGAAAAACCTAAAATTTCCTTATTTAAAAAAAGTGAGGGGCCACTTTTTAAGGCCAGCGCAGACCAGATGCGTGTACGTGTCACTCACCAGTTGTAATGAATGAAACTGTATTATTATTATTAATCGTATGGCAATAGAAATATAAGGGCAATCAGAGAACAGCTTTGAGGTTGCTAAGCCAGGCAGCTACGTCAGGAGTCAGATTGTCTAAGTCTTCAGCAGGACCGGGGTAGGAATGAAGGGGACAGCGCCGGAAGATGTGCTCGATGGTTTGCTCCTCACCGCAATCGCAGAGTGGAGAATCCCTCCAACCCCACTTATGTTACAGGGAATAACAACGCCCATGCCCAGTTCTCAGCCTGTTCAAACGGCACCAGAGCTTGCGGGGCAGGTCGAAACCTTTTGGCTTTATTGTGGGATCAATGTGCAGTGCGGATTTTCCCACCATGGCAGAAGACCATTCAGCCTTCCACCTATCCGCGAGACTACAGCCGTTCAGAGTCTGAGCTGTGGAACAGGGCGGGTTCCGAGACTTCAGTCGGTGTGGAGGGGGGTGGCAGAATTCAGCATGAGCGAGCAGCGAGGGATTTCTCGTAATCTTCTCGGCTTCTCTTTTCAACGCTTGCTCGCGACCACGCGGCGGACACGGCGTACAAATACGCGTTCTTGAATCTACATAAGCACGACGACGTCTGTATGTACACGCGTACGCCTACATACATCGCGCGCGCACTCTTCTGGTTTCTGGCGGTTTCCGGCTATCTGTGCCTTGAGGGGTGGAGTAATTCGAATCGGTGCGGGGCGGACCGTTTCCATTCTGTACGTCAGTACTATTATATATTCTGTGTCGCGACGCAGATGAGGCGGGGCAATGTGGCTCAATACCGGCAACCAGTGGGTGGGTGTAGATGTGATGGTGCCAGAGATGCAACGCATGGTCTCGTTCAGTTTAACGTCCACCTTATTGGTGTGAGCACTTCCGAGCCAAACTGGTGCACAGTACTCCGCCGCCGAGTAGACAAGCGCAATGCCCGATGTGCGTAAGCAGTCGGCAGAGGCTCCCCAACTGGTGCCGCAGAGTTTGTGAAGAAGATTATTCCTCGTTGCGATCTTCTGTGAGAGTTTTGACAGATGTTCCCTAAATGTCAGGGACCTATCCAACGTCAACGAAACTGTAAGAAAGATGGCACACCATGTACACGCATCTAGTGCGCCATCTTTCTTACTGTTTCATTCATTACAACTGGTGCGTGACACGCTGGCGCATCTGGTCTGCGCCGGCCTTAATAGTAAGTAGTAAGTATGCAGCAATGTAAATATACGAAATAAGTAAGTAGACTCAAGACGTGGTAAGTCTGCCTACCTTTAGGTCTATACCGGCTGATTCAGGAGTCATGAGCAGGAGTAAAAGGGACAATCACACTGAGCAACTTTTACTATGGGACCAGCCCCGAAATTGCTACAAAAAACTCTACCTAATCAAGAGTTAATTGATCGCTATCAGAAATGTATGGAATAGCAGTTTTTTTTTGCGATTTCGTGGCTGGTCCCACAATGCAAGTTGCTCAGTTTGGCTCTCCTCATCGCCCTTTCACTGCTGCTCATGACTCCTGGATCAGCCTGTATTTAGGGAGCACTCCCTATCACCCTGTGCAAGCATTACACCTACTTAGTTTTTTTATTATGCTGTCGCATGTCGACTATACCACAAAATTCCTTTACCACCTAGCTTGTGTGGGATAATTAACATGATAATTATCTTAATAATTATAGCGATTAATACATACTGATAATTATCAATGATAATAACGTTTATAAATACCTGCATATGATTATATGTATATGCGAGCCTATAGCTGTTGGCAGCGCCTCCGTCTGCCAAGAATTTGTTTGTTGCTATCCCGCGGGTACTTTGCAACTTCCGGGATAAAAGATGTAAGCTCAATCGTTAAATCTGGAGGGTATAACGACAAAGGGAGCCGGGAGAGGTGCGGGGGCCCCTTTTTCGTGGTATCCTATTATCCGCCTCATTCGTTTTTCGTTTAATTTTTATTTCGTCTCATTCTGTATTCGTTTTCGTCTTGTTCGCTATCCGTCACTATCTTTTTTGATCAAATTCTGCAACTTGTCTATCTCTTAATATGTCTTATACGTTTTTCGTCACGGTCTTCCTTGGACTCATTCGTCGTTCTTCCCTTTCGTTTTTTGTCTCATTTACTTATTCGCCAAAATTATTTCGATACGTTCGGTGCTGGTAAATAAATGTTCGTAAGTAAATGAGACAAAAAACGAAATCGATGAACGACGAATAAGTCCAAGAAAGACCGTGACGAAAAACGAATAAGACTTATTTAAGAGAAACAAGTTACAGAATTTGACCAAATAAGATAATGACGGAAAGCGAACGAGACGAAGTGACGAATACAGATAGAGACGAAATAAGAATTAAACGAAAAACGAATGAGGCGAGATAATACCTAAGGTGGGTACCTAAATCGGTAGGGGAGGCCGGGGCTTCAATTAACAGAGGTAAGTATTAACAAGCGAATTTCTAAGAAACTATAAACAGTACGTCACTAGTGATTCCTAAAATTTGTCCCTGTGACAGCGGTCTACAGGTTGAGACTCGTCAGTCCAGCTCAGTGCGCCGTGGGAGTGAGTTGTGTGATGTGCGTCTATTTTGGCCAGGTAACGAACTTTTTTCACTTAACGATTTTTTGATTTACGTGTTGAATATTTGACTTCGCCGTAATATTTTTTTTTTCGCAGTAGCTTGTTTTATTCTTAATAATGTTACATAACTTTACTAACGCTAATGTACACTATTTCGTAATTACATTTTTTTTTATTGAAAAGGTATCCATGGGGCTAAAATTAACAAAACATACGGGGCTAGTATTAACATGTTAATTCTTACCCCGTATATGGGGTTAGTATTAACAGTATATACCTTTGGATTCTATTTTTGGTTCCGTATCCGAAGGGTGCCCAACAGGACCCAGGGTCCATCTGTCCTAACTTTAAAGAGCTGTACCTATATTCACCACGGTACCTAATTATTTATTTATCTTAAACGTTACAGCATGAGGACTTACAAGCGAAAAACTACTCGAGGCATGACTTCGCTGGCTACCTACGAGTCAGCTGCTTTAGAAATAATGGACAAGAAAAGGAACTACAGAGAAGTAGCCACAGAATTTCAAATTTGTCATGTTTCGCTGTTCAATTTTGTGAAAAAGAAGAAAGCAGGAGTTCCAGTAGAAGTAGGCTACAAAAAGACCCGGTTAGTATTCACTTCTGAGCAGGAGAAAAAAATAGCACAACAACCCAGGAAAAACCATGACAATATACGATCTCCCAGAGATAGTCAGAGATTCGCTCCCGTTGCCATTAAATCCCATGAATGTGACAAACGCGTTCATGAAAGCTGGTATCTGGCCATGCAACGAAGACGTATTCCAAGAATCAGACTATGCACCATCTTTTGTCACCGATCGTCCAGATCCCACCCAAAGCGGTCCTAACGTAGCAACTACACCATCTGTTGAAAGCGACAACTTGCTTGATGACGTGTCATTAAATTTAGAAAATCCTGAGATTTTAAATGACATGCCTAGTTTGGATATTAACGTTTCTGACGTGATAGCACAAATGTCTAATGAACCCGTGGCTGGACCCTCAGGCATGCAAAAAGAAAATGGTTTAAATTCATCCAATACAAATGTAAGTTTCTCTGAAGTACGATCGCAAACACCTATAATACCTATGGAAGCGGTTGCTGGTCCTTCACGTGCTCAAACAGATAACTGTTTTATAATCGAATCCGTACGACCTCTCCCAAAAGCTCAGCCACGGGTTCAATTGAATCGTAGACTCACCAGAAAATCTGCCATACTCACCGACACACCGGAAAAACTAGCACTAGAAGAGATGGAAAATAACAGAAATTTAAAAAGAAAAAAACCGCAGAATACAGACGATGGAAAGAAAAAAAAGCAAGGTAAAGAAAATAATAATAAAGGAAAGGGTAAAGGTAAGGGCAAAGGAAAGGGTAAAGGAAAAATAGCTAAAAAGGGGAAACAAAAGGAAACATCACAAGTGGAAAAGGCAAAGAAAAGGATATTGGAAGAAAGCAGCGACAGTGCAGAAGATGAATATTTCTGTATAATTTGTGGTGTCCCATACAATGAAGACACATCTGGTGCAGACTGGGTGCAGTGCATCTTGTGCAAGCAGTGGGCTCAGTCCGGATGTATCAGAGGCAACACTGTTTCATACATTTGCCAAAATTGTGATTCAGACGATGAATATGATTAAAAATGAAACATATTGTGATATATGAAAATGATTCCTAGTAGATTATATTGTTAAGATGTTGATTTTATAATGAAACTAAGCTTTATTGAGACTGCTTTAGACTATATAGGTAGGTTGTATAAAGACTGCTACGTTTAAGAATATGTTGTTTACTACCTCATTTAAGGTGATTATATTGTTATTCGATGACACACATGTCTGATTAAACTACTTAAAAGACTGTTAACTTAGTAATAACAGTAAAATTTGTTTTTAATTAGAAATTATTTAAAGATTTGTTGATTTTTGTTCTTCTACAAAGAAGTTTTCTTTGAGTTTTTGTTTCTATTCATTGATATAACTGAAATATTGTTGTTTAACGGAGTGTTACAACTTTTAAGCATAGTGTTAATTATTTTTCCACTAAGTGAACATTGTGATTATTGAAAACTTACATTTCCTTCAATAATATAACAGTAAAAGTAACTGTTAATAAGAAATCATTCAGATATTTGTTGATTTTTGTTATTATATAGAGAGGTTTTGTTTGGGCTTCTTCTCTTTGTACTTATATCGCTGTTGCAGGGACAAAGTGATATATTGTTTAAGCCTAATGTTAATTGTATTGCTTAATAAAAAAATGTCATTGTAATTTAGCGTTTTCTTTATTTATAGAGGAAAATACTTACAATGTTAATTGTTGCCCCTTTTGTTAATTTTTACCTCGGAACCGTTAATTGTAGCCCCGATCGCGGGGTAAGTATTAATTTCTGACTTTTGTAAGTAAAATCGACTTTTTTAAAAAGGTAACAATTTCTTGTCAAATTAAAACCAACGATATGGTTATTGAATAGTTTGGACATCATTTGACACAAAAATCATTTCAAAATGTTTAAGCGTATTGAAGCTACAACTGAAAATATAAATTTTGTTAAATCGCACCCCGGTCTCCCCTACATACAACGCTTGAACCGCGAAGTGGTAGCAGACAGAAAGAATTACTTTCACATTTATAACAAGTAAGGATCGTATGTATCCGAACGCGAGTAATATTGTGCGTCACTTTTTTTGGCGTCACGTGGATTGAGTATATTCAAACACGAGAAATATAACAATTAAGAGGGTTTATACCTGCTGAGCTGGCAACGTTGCATTTTTGTTAGTTTTTCTCGATTATTCCATAAAAGGTGAATGAAAATTAAAAATGTTTTGTATACAAATTGTTTTAATATATAAGTTAATGTGTCTACTGCAATAATAATTCGTGATAAGACTTTTATTTTCTTTAATAACCGTTAGATAATAATTTGTTCGTTTTTAAAAGAAAATTAAAGTCTATCACGAATTATTATTGCAGTAGACACAGTAACTTATATATTAGAACAATTTGTATACAAAACATTTTTTATTTTCATTCAATTTTTATGGAATAATCGAGAAAAACTAACAAAAATGCAACGTTGCCAGCTCAGCAGGTATAAACCCTCTTAAGCGTAAACCACCAGGACGGCAGCGAGCCTGGAGCGGGTATGAACAACATCAGACTGATGGCGGGCACGGAACTGTTTTGTTGCTAGACCTTAAGACGTAAATAATAATTTGACGTTGTGCTAAGCATAATATATGCGTGACATTGCAATGCAAGGAGTGATTAGACCGACAGCGGCGCGGGCGCGGGTCACGGCTGCGCAGCCGCCGCTCCAACCAACAATATACCTATGTATTTGAATACCATTATTCAAAAAAATATATAAAAATATATATTTATATTTTACCTTACCACACTAGCGGTTTAAAACTTCGAACCGGTTCAATCAAATATTTTTCTAGCATTTCAACATCTAGGTAATGTAATTATTATTTTTGAAATAAAATAAAGTCTTATTTTTTTTTTAGTAGCTGTTGCCTGCGACTCTGTGTGCGAATAATTTGTAAAGTGTAGTTGGATCAAACCCAGAACTTGGACTCAAATTTAAAAATTAGGGTATGCAACAAACACGCTATGCAACCATCGTTTGGATTTTTGTTCTAATAGAAACTAGTCAAACACAACATACATTTTGCTGCTGTCAGGGGCCCATTTCTCAAAGCATACAAGTCTAATAATATTAGTGTTTTGTCTCGTAAATTGGATGAGAAAATGAAACAAAACACTAATATTATTAGACTAATATGCTTCGAGAAACTGGGCCAGGAGTAATCGGCATTAGGGTGACAGCATCAGTAATGGACAAGAACCAATTATGGTAATTTTTTCCATAAACCCAAATTTTAAGTAACTGCCACACTACATTTTAATACTATCAACACTATGCTCAGATAACTGATGATTATAATTGGTAAAGTCCATGAATGGTGGGCTATTATAAGGCATTGAATCTTTCCTGTCCATTACTGTTGAATTACTTTGCTTAACATGTCCATGATTGGTACCGTCACCCTAGTGGTTGCTAACCTAAAGCAACCAGTTGCCAAAACAAAAAAGTTGAAGTTCAAAAATTAAGTGTGTGTGGTCAGGGTAACAGGACCATGCCAAGGTTATGCTCAGAGCAGAATAATAATCAAACTTAGGGAACTTTTTACAAGAAATTCCCTGGTAAAACCAGAGAAAAGCAGCACATGCTAAATTGAGATCAGAATCGGTTTACTAATGTTTCGCAAATTACGTTTCCCAAACTGATTCATTTGGCAAATGTTTCATTTCCCAAATGTTTTTTTTTTCTTAAACTGTAAACTTTTCAGGATTGTTATAAAACAAAACAAACCTAACCTAACCTACAGAATAGTCCTGAAATATATCCTGAATAGTTTACAGTTTCAGAAATAATAAACATTTGGGAAATGAAACATTTGCCCAATGAATCAGTTTGGGAAACGTAATTTGCCAAACGAAAGTACACCAGAGTGGTATGGATGGACTAAATGGGATATTGAGTTTGCAATATACTATCTTTCCTTAAAGCATCATACATCATGTATTTGAGAACATTGGAAAGAAAATGCTGATTTTTAATAGTTAGTCATAGCTTTTTAAAGACAATATCTTCCAAACGGACAAATGCCCTCGACTTTCCACTTGTGCAGCCGAAAAATCTAACAGAAGCTGGATAGTCCTGTTGAGAATATATTATTTCGATGAACTCCCATAAAAAGCCAAACATACCCAACACAATTAAGTTAATGCATTATTTAGTCCAATATTAACAGAGTTAGAAACACTAATATTGTATCACATCTAAATTTCCACCTTTAATTTTGTACTGACTCCATCATTCATCCTGTACGCATTCTGATTTATTTATATTCATTCATTCACAATCTATTGATTGTGTTTGAAAAACTATTCAGTTTGATGAAAAAAAAGCATTTTTAATCTGGAATTTCTGGATTCTAATTACCTACTGTTCAACTTTCACATAGTCAATGTTACGTTTTTTGTATGGCTACATTTTGTATTAGAAATAGGTAGTATTCATAATTTGTTTACTAGCAAGATTAAATGATTATAATTTTGACTTTTACATTTCTGACATTGCTGCAGTCGTAATCTCAAGTGATCAGTCAAGTCAACTACAGCTTCACAAAAATTATGATTAACTCCGGGCTGTTCTCAAGATTTCACCATCATCCCAGCCTCATCAATGTCCAACTGCAGGGCACAGGCTCCTCTCAGAATAAACGGCTTTGTGCCATAGTTCCCATGCGGGCCCAGTGCAGATTGGGAACTTCACACGGCATTGAATTTCTTCTCAGGTGTGTGTAGGTTTCCTCACAATGTTTTCCTTCACCGTAAAGCTCATGGTAAATTTCAAATGTAATTTTGCACATAAATTCCAAAAAACTCAGAGGTGCAAGCCCGGATTTGAACCCGCAACCCTCTGCTTGATAGGCTCTAGGTCAAACCACTAGGCCACTATGGCAGCAATGCTCAGTATTCTGCTAACATGGACATTTTTAAGCATTCCGATAACTGTGACGCTGAGTATAGCATGGGTATTGGACTGAGTAAGCACAAGATTGCACATTGTTTGAATGTTTGCACACCCAGTGCAGCCAGGCCTTATGTTTGTCGACATGTGTACACACCTCTAGATGAATACTCAAGTGGAATACTCATTATTCTGGGTTGCGAGATAGGCTAACAACATCTCAATCATAAGCAAAATGTATGCAATTTGTCATTAGTTATTATTGGGAATTATTTCCTACTGACACCATTTTAAGTATGTTTCATTTAATTTTACCCCTTTTTGAGTTCAACATAGTAATTTACCCTGATGATGTGGCGAATTTTATAGGACACAAAATCAGTTAACAATGTTGAATCACATAATATCAGAATTTATAAACTGATACTAGTAGGTAGTAGATTACATATGTAAATTTGTTTTGGTAAATGTTATTGTTTTGATAAACATTGGTTTGTAAATGTTTTCTGAATGAGAATAGTTAAGATGTATTTTGTTTAGTGTGGGTTTAGTGGTTTAGTTCACTTAAATATAGATTTGCCAAGAGTTCAAACATATGTGCCAAGTGCCAATAGACATGTTAATTAAGAATTTTTGTTATAATATTTACCTCTTAGATTATTTGTATAAATAATCTAAGATTTACCTATACTGAATCTACTACGTCTAACATACTGCTTATCATGTAAGTAACATATTATCGAGTTAAACTCGTTTTATGATGGGGGTGATCCATTTATTTTCACTATGAGTGAGTCTCACGGTAGTTTCATGTTTAAAACATATTGACGCTTGAAAGGAGACATGGACCAAGCACCATTTTGGGCTAAATATCAGTAGTAGAGGTGTGCCAGACATGCTTTCAAGCAGTCCATGGTTCTTTCTTGAAGTTGAGTCAAATGGGAAGCCAACTGTGATTGTTTCTGTGTCTCACAGTTTCAATTCAAAGATTAATACTGTTTCAGAAATGGATCTTTGCTGTCTAATTAGAAAACAGTAAACAATTTACTACTTTCCTGGCTAGGACCACCTACTGCCCTGTTCATTTAGTTGAACAGGTACTTTGTTGCCAGAATATGCATGCGGTGCAAGAACTCCATCCTACGCCTACACTGCACAGTTGTCCAGTTGTCCTGTACATTCAACACAATCCACAGTACAGTACTCTCCCAATAAACTACTTTAACATTATAAATCAGCTTTCACTCAAAAATCCTGTTAGATTCTAATGGAAATGTCCTACAAAACTGAAAAAAGTAACTGGTTTCATTTAGTTCCAATAATTAGTTGCATGTTTTTAACACAGCAAAGAGAGACCCACTAGCATTGCTATGGATATGGATTGTGAGTGTTGGCAGACGCAGATTTAAATCTGAATGCCTAGGCTATGGAGCAGGGTCTGCATTTAATCCAGAAATCCGAAAATATAGTGGTTGATTTGTTCTGGTAGAAATTAATCTAAAAATCAAGATTTCAAGATAAACAAACATGAATTTTTTGTTGATATTGCACAAGGTACAACTGTTAATAAATCGGGTATAATAAATATATGCAATTTTGCACATGTCTAGAATTGTTATTATTATTATGGACAAGTATTTTTTAAAATATTGCTATTCTAATAGGACTTTCCATGCTTACTGAAGTCAGGCAGATAAAGTCACTATGAAAGAATTCAAGCATTCCTGATCCAATACAAAAAACACAAGGCCATTTGTTAAATTGTTTAAAAATAAGATATTAACATAGTAGAGTGTGTGTTATCTATTAAATAATAGAAAGAAGCTCATTTGTTATATTATGTGTGACATAACAAACACAAAGCACCTCTTGCTTGCTATGCTATCACTTTCAAACACTGAACTACTAAGCTGCCAAATGAAAGCAACAGCAGAACATTCCATGAGTACAATAGCTCCAACATACCAATTACAGAGAGCCAATGATGGGGCCATCTGAATCATTGTATTGGTAATTTGGCAATGATATTGCTTATTTGTAAACATGCACCTCACAATGTTACACTGCAGCCCTTGAACTTTATTATCCTAATTGCTTTTATTTCTGCCACAATAACCTTGTGTAATATAAATAAAGTATAGAGCAAAGGACACTAGCACAAAGGTGCAGGTTAAGCACTAAGCTAGGTCAAATTGTATTTTCCTTGTAACTTCACCCTAACCACATAATTATTGGCACTGACAGGCAACAATGCTTTGCTTATTTTACAAAAACAACTCTCTATACTACAGTCCGGAGGACAAATAAACATGTAACACTATTTGTATGGTTTTGTAGCCTCACGAGAAGAGAAAGGATGGAACTTGTATGATGTAACCGATTGTAACCTGTTTCCAGATTGTTTGCAAGGTTTTAGTTTTGTTTGGGTGAGTACTTGATAAACAACCTAGCCTTGTTAGTCAGAGGAAGCGACCACAGATAAAACAACAGTATCTGCTTCGCTGAGGGACACGGCGCAACTTCACCTGAGCATTAGGCCGCACCTCCTTACATGGACTGCCAAGGTCTCCACACAGATCCTTTGTGGTATTCCGTACGGGAACTCACGCACACTGCACTATGTTAGCACTGGCATCACTGGACACAACACTATGCACAACACTGCGCGGCCACGCGCTCGCGCGCTCGAGTGGCGGCTCTCGGGGCGCTCCGGGCGCTCCCCACGCGGCCCGGCCTGCTTCACGGCTCCGCGCCCGAACCGAATGGCATTTATGGCACTAATCACAACCTAACCTCAAAATGCAAACTAAAATTAACAATTGACAGTCACAGATGTTTGCAAAACTCTGTAATATCGCGTGACATCACCGGGAGCGGCGGGAGACGAGTCGGGAGCGAGCCCGCGGCGGGACGAGGAGCGCGAGTCCGGCGCGGGAGCCCCGCACTATGGATTTGTGGGCGAAATGCTTTGTTTGAGTAGGTAGGTACAGCCTTCGCTGCACACAGCTATAGCTATGCGTGCAGTGTAGGTATGTGTAGTGTAGTGTAGTGCACGGCGTATATGCATCTAGCCATAATTCACTGGGACGTGCCGCGAGCGACACGGGCGCACGGCGAGCTCGGGCCCGGGCACTAGCGCGCCGCGCGGCGCTGCCCGCGCCGGACAAAGACGGGGCGAGCAAAAACTGTAAACACAGCTCTGATTTACGATGTTTACCCGAGACCGAGCTGCCGCCGCCGGCCCGCTCATTCATGTCGGGCGCCGGGCATGAGCGCGCGCGGTCACGCTCGGCCGCCGCGCCGATCGCTATCACGGCGGCTTCGGGTCCTCGCGGCGCCCGCGGCCGAGGACGGAGGACAGACGCGAGCGTTCCGAATGGCGCAACGCGACGGAGGCCGTGACGACGCACTCCGGCCGAGAGAATGTAGCCCCGCGACTCTGCCGCTCGCTGCGGCGAGAGCCGAGAGGCGAACGCGGACCGCGCACGACGGACGGGACGTTTCGCAACCTCGGATGGGCTCGCGGCGACCGAAATAATCCGCGGTGCGGCGGTGTGGCTCGGGTGCCTCGGCACTCGGGCCACGGCACGGATACTCACGGCCTGGCCGCTCGCAGCGGGTCTGCAGCGCCGGCGTCCATGGCGCGCCCAGGCCCTGGCCGCGGCCGGGCTCCGGGCCGTCGGGCCGTCGGCCGCGCGACGCAACACTCTCCGATCTCACTGGGAACGCGCAGAGAAACACTGTCGCACCATCTCGACGACACAGCACATCGACCGCGACGCTTCTAAACGCGTATAAACACTCCGCGAACGGTGTTTTGTTACATCGGTTGACTTTTCTTTGAAAAATCAATATACATTTTCCCAGAGTTTAGAGAATACGGACGAGTCGATGTCCAGCGCAGGTTAGGTGCGTGAAGTTTGCAAGCTTTTTTAGCGCACCGGTGTTACCAACGTTTTTTTGCCCATTTTTTGTTTTGGGTGTTGTGATTTTTTTTCTAGTGATTTGTGATGTACTTCGGACTAGTCTACAGGGCGTTGGGTCTCTCTTAATACCCATGCGCGTCCACTAGCGCCAAAGTTTTACCAATCATCCACTGCTCGCCTAGTGAAATTGAGTTTGGGAAATAATTGAACTTGTAAAGAGTCTTTATTTATTATTATTGTAATAATAAAATAAGGAATGACATGTGTCACGCTATTATAAATATATTTTGTAATTTAGAATTTGTATAACTCGTGTTAAGATTATTCTGCAGAAATAAAACATTTGTCGAAAGCTGTTCTTTTTATTTTTTAGTCGGTAAGTAATTTTATTTTAGATCAAATCAAAAAGTACAAGGAAGACGAAAATTTCATATTTGTAGTAAAACAGAATAAGCTAATCTTGATTCCCCTCGTCTGCGTCGAAAATGCGAGTCAGGGTTAAGTTGGAGGAGTTGAATCTCACTTTAACCAAAAAAAGTGAAGAGATCACACCTCCACTTAATCCATCACGCTTTCAGCTTCTATTCACTTGGATTCTGCAGTCGTACTTCTGTGTGTCGCGATGAACATTGTAAGCTGTGAATGGTGTGAGGCAGCTCCACGCGTGAGCTGGAAAGATAGATCTGGCAGCATTACCAGATAAACTGTCAAGATCCCCTGTCCAACTCAGACGTGAACCTGGCGGCGCGCTGCTCCAGTTCCTGTAAACACGTTCAATTGTTAGGCATGTTCGATAGTGCTGCGCTTGAGGCTAATGTGACACCCGGAGTGAGCGTGCTCGTTGCGAAGCGCGCGCCCGCTATCACCGCTCGAAAAGGTGCGGCTAACGTTCTCTGATAAGAACACCTATTTTTTCCTGTCGCGTCAGCGGTCCTACGTAGCTCCATAATGAATGTATTCGCTTTTTATAATTGAATTATTAAAATTTAAAAGGATAAAACGCTATTATCGAGAGCGCGACGAGCAGCGCAGAAAGAGCAAACACATGTGCCATTGGACCACCATATGTCGTTACGTAATCATCGTGGTTTTATTTTACATTGACACTAATTTGCTGGCTAATTTATTTGATAATCTGTCTTTTTTATATTATTAATACTTAAGCGTTTCTAATGTAGGGCTGGAAACAATAGTGCTACCGCTAATTTAAAATTATGCCATGAGGGCAGAAGTATTTCATGATGTTAAATTGAAGTGTTTAATGATTTTAACTAGTTCACACGAGGAAACTGAATAAACCAAAATGAAACGACACTTTTAGAGTGGCGGGCACCGTTACCAGGATACGGCAGGAGCTCCAGCACCAGGACACTACACACGACTAGCTCCCACAAACCGTCACCGTTACACTTGGACAGAGGCCTGATCGATCGATGGGCCCATATTTATACTTTTACGATATCTTTGATACGATATCGGGGAATTGACACGAGGTACGAATGTTCACCATAATCATGATAAGATTCGATGAATCGAGGGAATCGATTGGTCCTCGCTGGCCGTATCAGTCGCGCAAACACTTCAGTCCACCAATAAGTAAGGTAGGTATCGACGATAAGCCCCGCAGCAATGGCTAATCCTTATCTATCGAGCGGCGGCCGGGAGTGCGGCCGGCGCTGCAGCCGGCTCGGGCTCCGGCGTGGGCCCGGTGCCGGGGACGCCGCGCCCGGAGCGTCCGGGGCCAGCAGCGAGAGCCCGCTATCTGCACACGACGACTCCATCACAATGACTAGTGCAATGTTTACGTTGGAGATACACGTTTATTATGCTCTATCTCGCAGTCAACAGATAATTGTTTTCCTATTTTTATAGTTCTGTTAATTATATTTATATAGATGTATTAAGGGAAGAAAAAACTTTTGGAACAGTGATTATTGCTGAATACTCCATTACTTATTGCTTATCTTCTCACCTTCAATGACAAATCATATCAATATTACAACTAAGGTGAGTCCCGATAGTATCAAATCGTGCTCATGTATAGGTACCCAGTGTATTCACCTTCAAAATTTCGAAGTTATCATTGTAACTATCCAAACTAAGCGGTGTACTAGGATGTATGTAATACGTGGAAGAATTTCGACATGATAGATAAGGTACCAAAGACGCCTATCAAACGGTGTCATTTGATAAGACGCGAGGTGTGCTGCTTTCTAGGACGCGCTACTAATACAGGTGTACTCGTTTAACTGCTTCAAATTTCGGCACGAAATATGAAATCAGTGCATTGCTTGTTACTTAAATTACATGTTTTCCCGAATACAATTTGTTTGTATGTATGATGTTCGTACTAGATATTGTCACTATACACAAAAATATGTCCTTGACATTTCATGGTTGCATAGTTTGTATTTTTCCCATGTTTTGCCTGTATGTTTATGTGATAATTATTGGTATTAGTACAGTTAATAACATTATTATATGACATCCATATGATACCTACTTGCAAGCAGTTCCTAAATATATTTTATAAAAAAATACCTTGAAGGATTATACCATCGAAATAGTACATACTAAGACTAGGTACACTTAAAATATCGCTGATAAATACAACCGTTTCTGATAATGGGGCTCAATATTATACTGCAGTGCTAAATATGAACCAACTTTTAAATTTGCTTCCAAATTAAAACAGTTTTCTGGCTACTTCATTCGTTTATTTAACCAAATGACGCAAAAGGCGAAAGTAAACTGGGTAGCTAACTTTTATTAGGTGAACCATTCAACAAACTGCAATCTGATTCATCGTTACTACTTAATTAAGAATATCAGGTACCTATTGAAGTTTAAGACGAGGGCCGAAGAAAGGGTGGAAGGAGTAACGACTTTGCAAGTTCAGCAGGGGAAGCGCTGGGCGAGGGCGGCGGGCGGGGTGAGTGGCGCGAGAGGGGGGAGGGGGAGCGAAGCAGGAGCCGGGGCAGGAGGCCGCCGGGGGCCGGCGCCTCGCGGCCGTGAACTGGAACTTCGGAAACTTCTGCCGTATTGTGTTTACATTCAACTTTGTTATGTGGGTTAAAGTTAAGCCAGAGTTCACCGACGTGAAGTGAGCGTATGTGCCGCTTGTTAAACTCAATTGCAAAGTTGACTCTCAAGTTCGGGAAATCGATTTTCATCTTATGTTTATCAAATGTTTCAAGGTTCCTTGCGTTGACCTGCTTCATAGACGGAGACAAAGTCTGCTGGTGTCGCGCAGTCAGCAGTCACACCGATTGTACTTGGAACTTATTTGCTATAAATATATGTATATTAGATTGATTTGATATAACAGCGAGCTCTTTACTAAAACAATCCGTCGAGAAACTACATATGATAGATTATTGGAAAACTATTAGAAAAAAAAGTGGAAAAATATTGCGTAAATCACATCTAAACTCCAAACTTTCCTGACCTTCTTCTCCTTTATAAAACGCAGGACGTAAGAACTTGTTCATAAATATGCCAGAGTATTCATTAGCCCGAGCCGAGGTGTCACCTCAGACATAAAACCAAAAGCTATCCGTAGTTTAACTAAGATACTAGGTAGTTAATACATAATAATGTAGAACTGATTTAGCGTAAAATTCACAAAACTTGGTAAGTTAGGCGTGGCCGAAGTATCGATGACCCACGCTATCTGTGATAGCCGCCACACCTGAACCTATATTTCAGCTTTCTTATCGGCACAACAGGTTCCTGATAATTTTTCACACGAAAATTGCAGGAATATTTTCGTGTGAAAATTATTTACCTACGTAGAATGTAATAAACTGGCTATGGAAGTCTTGTAGAAGATTTCGAATTTTTTGTGAAATTCTCAATCCGCACTAGGCCCTTGAGGGAACCACAGCCCAAGCCTTTTCAATTTGAGAGGAAGCCTGTGGGACTTATATTGGCCAGAGATGATGATGATGATCCAGGTTTTCATAACAATCTTTACAGCAAGTTCTTATCTAGACTAGGTACAGTCGAAGATACTGAATCACGTACCAGGATGAACCCTTTTCATTGCAATTATCATGTTGATATTCCATACCTACATCTGCCAAAGAAATCATTGTGAAATTGGCTGTGAAACTGTTCCACCCTGGTACGCGATTCAGTTTCTTTGACTATATACATACAGAGTCAGTAAAGTTCGACACATGCACTGCACGAGAGATTATTTGATTGGAATATACTTAATTATTATTAGCAAGGAATCTAGAAATCACTGACATTTTCTGTAAAAAGTTCCACAGTGGGTCTCAATTCAGTTGGTATACGACTGTACAGTCAAGCACAAAAGTAGCTGAACTGCTTAGTATTTTGTCGCGATAAAGAACAATACCGAGATGCTTTGAATTGAAATGTTTTAAATAATGACAGTAACAAACTACTAAGGGGTACGGCTACTTTCCAGCTTGACTGTACGCTTGCATTTATCCTAATTATGCTTAATTTCACGACATTCAGTTTCATGTATGAAAGAAATGGACCAAACGTGAGCAATTATTTAGGGTGCACCGCTATAAAAGCAGAGCGAAGTAAAGAGGCCAGAAATGATCAATTACGTTAACCATTCATAGCAATACAACACATAGCAGTCGTGCCAATGTCAGTAGTAACTCACAGCAGTCTCTCTCTGGGGTTTGTGCCAATATCAGTGTAAACGTGCAATCGTCATATAAAAAAGTTGACACCGAGCAAAATGGCATGATGGCATTGCGAACCCCCCCCCCCCCCCATTTTGGGTTAAAAAAACAATAAAATAAGAATTGAGCTGACTACAAATAAACCATGAAAATAACTTTCTACCGATCTTTTTGCAGTCGTTGCCTCAGCACGAGCAAGCAGGAGCGGTAGAAGCTCAAAATACATTAATATGGAGGTAATGTCTAGATCAGCAACTTTTTCCAGTCACGGACCCCTTTCACATTTTAAACAATTCCAAGGACCCCTGTTGAAAAAATTTTTTGGTAATTAAAGATAGTCTGGCCCCGCGCCCCACACCACACAATTTCCTAACAAATATATTTACAAACTGACCTACTGCGGACCCCTGATACACATGCTACGGACCCCTAAACGGGTCCGTGGACCCCACTTTAAGAAACCCTGGTCTAGATGATTTGGTTTCCGAGGCACAGGCACCCACTTTGTACAGACCGTAGAAAGTTATTTTCATGGTTGGTTTTTATGCAGCTAGGGTTAAATTTTTATTTTTTTTTTATTTCTCGCCTCTAGTGTAACTAATCTAAATTTTTTTCTTTATGAACATGAACTGTACTCGTGATTTTGTATAAGAAAACCCCAAAATCAACTAATTTTTAAAAGTATACCCAAATCACTATAGGTGTCCTTACAATATTAATCATCAATTTATTGTCATTAATTTAGGTAGGTACAGTACATAGGTGTTCTATACTACATATAATGCACTATTTTTTTTTCTTATACTTATTATTATTTTTCTTTGCAGAGTTTCCGGATTTCTCCAGGTCTCAATCATTAAATCCTGACTTTGAAGACAATGGAGTTTAATTGAAGCTATTCCCAGTCCAACTGAAAATAAAACGAATCGTTTATCACATATTTTTTTTGTAAGTCGGTTAAAACTTTGAAGTAAAGAAAGAAACAAAGAAAGAAAATACATTTATTTACAACATCACAAGACACATCATCAATATTTTACAAAACAAAAGACAACACTAAAGCTAAAGATAGAATGTGTCATTGCGGTTGCAAATCGGACACTGGCTCAGCATAATGCTGAGGCGTAAAAAAGCACCCCAACGCTGATTTTCAGCCAGTACCGTTGGTGACACCCTTTTCGCTCGATCGGAAAGCAAAAATTTAGTTCTTCAATTGTCAAATTTACAATTTAAACTGTCTTCAACCGAATTTGTAAATTACCATGAGCTTTACGATGAAGGAAAACATCGTGAGGAAACCTGTATAACCTGAGAAGAAATTCAATGGTGTGTGTGAAGTTCCTAATTCGCACTGGTCCCGCGTTGGAACTACGGCCCAAGCCCCCTCAATCTAAGAGGAGGCCTGCGCCTTGCAGTGGGATGTATATTAGGCTGAGACGATGATGATGAACCAATTACAACGACATAATATGTAACATAGCACCTATAAAGATAAATATGTTTTTGCACTAGTGTACAGATTCAAAAGATAGGTATTTGCTACACAAATATCTGCTACTACTGGGATTCGAACCCGGCATATCAAGTTTCACAGTAAGATTACTAATCACTAGGCTATCTGGTCGTCAGCAAATAACTGTACCTATGTTGTATGCTTTTATTCTCATTTATTTTACAATCACGAATCACGTTTATATAGAATGCGAGAATTGAACGCTGGCATCACATCAGTCACAAAGGTACCTTGCCTTTATCTCGTTTTACACTTTATTTGTTGAAGGCGCACGATAAAGATAAAGATAAGTGGCAGTCGACGCCTTTATCGCGGACTATCGTGCAAAACTACTCATTTTCAGGAAGTTACACTATGCCTATTTTGTTTTATTTATTACACAAATAAATAATAAATACACAAGTCAGGTGACATCAGAATTAACTGAAACCTGCCAGCGAAAACTAAATAAATCAAAATTATTTTTTTAACAATCATAATTATCTTTGAAGACTTCAATTATGTTCTTAACTTATTTTATTTGTTGATCATAAAAAATATAACTAGTTATTGGTTCAAATTCAAAGCAAAACGATGTAACACCTTCTAGGTTAATAAATTACTATTATTACTATGATGCCTATAATAATAACGACTCCATTATGTCTTAGGTATATGACGTATGATTATGTTAACAAAAGAACAGCTGTTAACCCTTCACGCCTTAATCCATGAATTTAAATCCAAGTGCAAGTTAACATTCTCATGAATATTTTGTTATTCAAGTTGAACTTCACAAACATTCTGTTCATTAATCAAAAGTTTGGCGCAGCGTCCCATCGTCGCGCCGCCGCCGCCATCTCATCCTACTTTACTATATCTAACACACTATACACTATAAAGCGGATAGTACGCCAGCGATAGACATTCCGGTCTCGCTTAATACTCACGTTTAAGCCGGCAACACTGCCCGTTGAAGGTCAATATTTGACAAATGGCCGTGCTATCTGTCACTTTCTTTTCGAAGGAATAAACATTGCAGGCCATTTATATTTTTATAATAAACAATGGATGGTATATGTCGATTATGCTGCTCCACAAAATTTGTAAATAATCATATATACAACGAAGAGAACGCCCTGTACTTGAAAATGTCTTTGTACTTGCCAATCAAGGTAAACAGTGTGACGGTGATGGGTCCGTGTTATTTTGTTGTTGTTAACCTATTGGTGTGCAGTTCGTGATGCTGGGTGTTGCAGGTGCGGCGCGGGGACGGGCTGCCGCAGCGCGTGTGCGACCGCTGCAGCTGCCGGGTCAACGACATGTACCAGTTCTGCAACGAAGCCATCGAGGTGCAGAGCAGGTGAGTCTCGCGTCTCCGTCGGTCTTTGTCGACACTCGGGGCTTTTCTGGCTCCCTATGAGTTCCCACCAGTCTCTATGAGACCTTGGAAGCTTCTGCCATCCGTCTACTGCCCTCCAAACGGCTAGCATGTTAGTTATCCCCTTATCGCTCAGTACTTGCTTTTCTTATTGGGTTATGAAACAGGTCTGTGAACTGACAAAGTGAGCTGCGCTTCTCGTAATGGTATCCATCTCTGGTGGCTAATATGACACTAAAATCATGAAATCTAAGGTTCTTTTCAAGTAATTAAATTCAGAACTACTAAAATGAGTAGATGTAACTTGGAAAACCATTATACATATCTTTATAAGACACAGTTAATGAAGTGATTTCACATTCTCAATGTTTGATTTGATAATTTATACTTGTAAATGAATATTACTTTATTATCTTATTCTTACATGTTATCTTACGTTCTTGTAAAGTAAAATGAGGAAAAAACTCATTATTATATTGATGTCCATACTAATATTATAAATGCTAAAGTAAATTGGTCGACCTGTTTTTAACGTGTTCTAGAGTAAATCTCTGAATCAATTTAGATGACATTTGGTATGTGGCTAGTTTGAAACCCTGGAAAGGATGTAGGATAGTTTTTGTACTGGAAAAATCCATACATCCCGTGGGGTACCTGTCAAAAAATTCTTTACAGCTACTTAGCAATATATTTAAGCTGCCAAGCAGTCAATGTCTATGGCAAAACAAAGATCAGGAATGTCTAAAATCTTAGGTTACCTCACAATAACATTCAATATTTAAAAAAAAGTATCATGTGAAACTATAAAGTGCTTTCTTAATATGATATAGTCATTTTAGTATTTGTCATTATAATTTCAGATTACGCAGCATATTCTTATCATCAGAGCTGCATAGAGAGTCTACTGAAGTACAGCAAATCAAGGATGATGTTAACTCCCCGCCAGCAATCAGCTACAGTGAGCGAGGCACCCAAACGGAGACATTGAATGACTGCTTTGGCAAACCTGAAGTTGAGGTCAAAGAGGAGACCAAACCCTTGGTTCAGGTCAAAACCGAAGACACAACAGACTATACAGCATACGATGAGAACACGGTCGGAGACGTACCTTCAGATAACAGTGAAGACATGTCCCTCATCAATCTGAAGAAGAAAAAGAAAAAGAGTGTAAAGAGAGAGATGAACGGAACGAATGAGAGCAAACAAGGAAAAAAGCGGAAGAAAGATTTGAAGGAATGGGATATATTGTTGAACGCTCTGCCTCCGGGCACCATGGTGCGGCCCGTGCACCTGCGGCGGCCGGAGCCCGCGCCCGCCGAGCTGCCCGAGCTCAGCACAGACCTACTCATCAAGCAGGAGCCTTCCGAGGACAAGTTCGACTGCTGCATATGCTTCGCGCAGTTCTACAGCCGTGGGGACATGTTGCAGCATTACAGGTATTCAATTCAATATTGATTCATTAACATACAGGGTAATTTTTTAATCAGTGCACTAATTTTGATGTGTGATTCAGTATTGTTGATAGATCACGATTATCTGTTCAAGTTTTTTTTTTTAATTTTGAAATTTGGGTTCATAGTAATTCATCCAATAATTGGTCGAGTTACTATGAAAAACAAAAAAAATAAGTGATTAATATTATAATGAAAAATACTGAAATTTGTTATTTTAACAACACTGAATCACATATTTTTTTTTTTTTTTTATTTAATTCTGATTGCGATCTTGATTTTAAATTCATATTTTATTTTATTTTATGCTCTTACTAACATAGATATTAAGAATGTAACTAACACATTGTATATGGGACTCCTAGTCCTGAAATAAATGTTTTTTTTTTTTTTATATTAAAATTTGTGCACTTAATAAAAATTTACCCTGTATACTTAAAATAGTAGTAACTAGGATCATGTAATTACATCATATTGATTGGTAAATTAGTATAAAGTAGTTTTCAATCTTGTGTAAATATTACCTCAATACCATAAGAGCACCTTCAACAAAAAAGTTTTCAATTGGTTTCTGAATGTGCCACAGTTTGTAATCATTTTAAGTTAGTGGGAAGCTTATTGAAAAAAAATAATGTCTAGTTCTAACTGCAATGCTGCTCTATTGAGAGATAGGTAAGGTGTCTGTATTGTAATCCGTAATGCGCTTAATAAGGGCATCTTTTAAGATTGACAGAGTGCTATAGCTGTAATGAACTAAAACAATTACTTTGCTCACCCGCGACCTTACAATAGTTACGTTTATGCAAGAAATGTGTGTTCATGCAGTTCCTCCACCTCCACACTGTACGAGCACACACAAATCACATAAACACAACTATCACCACCACCAAGCTACACTGACGCGTTTCGAACTCAACCAGAGCTCATCCTCGGAGTTACCACAACCGTATGCTATGCTACCAAATGTTAAACTAACAAACCAAAACAAATGTTTTAACTTGTCACTGTAACTTCACAAGTACCCACTTTATTTTTCTAATTCTCAAACTACCCCACAAAAATTAACTTTTATTGACATATTATAAAACTACCTTGAATTTTTGTTTATTTATTTATAAGGCATATTTTATTAATACTAACTGTTCAAAGTGCTATAGCTGTGCTTAGCAGTGCATTTATAGTAGTGTTTTGCTAGCTCAAAAGACCAGTTTTTTCCAGTAGGATACTCCATAAAGTAACATTTCTATGGGTGAACCAACTTTTTTGTATTGTTCACTCTGTCCCTGGCTGTCTATGAGACACTTCATACTGTTTCATAGAAAAATGCTTAGGTTGTCCAAGGGACAAAATTTGTGTAACCATAGCAACGTGAGCCACTAAAAAGATGATACACCCCTATGCAAATTATTCTAGTAGACAAACTTATCCAGTAATATCACCCTGGTGATCTTATTGGAGCGTATGTTTAACGAGATTTCTCAGGTGATCATTATTAGAGTCCAGACTCTTGTCACAATAGAGTAGTTGGGGAGTAAATGCAAAGGTGTTAATTAATACACCAGACGACCAGATGGCCTAGTGGTCAGAGAACCTGACTACGAAGCTTGAGGTCCCGGGTTCGATTCCCGTGTCGGGGCAGATATTTGTATCAAAAATACGAATGTTTGTTCTCGGGTCTTGGGTGTATAATATGTATTGAAGTATATATCTAAATATATAAGTATGTTTATCCATTGCCTAGTACCCATAACACAAGCTTTGCTAAGCTTACTTTGGGACTAGGTCAATTGGTGTGAATTGTCCCGTGAATACAGAAACCTAGTCTATTAGTGTTCAATAGGAATGACATTTAAATGACTAAGCAGTCACTACATAAATTACCTATAGGCTAGTCAATTGTCAATTATTTAATTACAGTCAAAACCGTTTATAGCAACACCAGTTACAACGACATATTGGATGTAACAACCAAGAAAAAAACCCAACACGATCTTATATACCAAAGTAACACTGGTTACAATGACCCTCCGTGTTTAACGACCAAATATTGCTGTCCCTTGAATGTGGTTATAAACGGTTTTGACTATACAAATTTATTTAAAAACATTATTTTATTTTAATTCAGCATAACTGATCAAATTATTCAATTATGAAACAGTGTCTTGATACATTGAGGCAATCACTGTGACATGCAGTTGCAGATACATAGGTAAAGCAAACATTTTATATCTTAAGTCAAGACTAATTTGTGATAGACTTATATTTTCTTTAAAAAGAAATAAATTATTACCTAACGGTTTTTAAAGAAAAAAAAAGTCTTATCACGAATTATTATTGCAGTAGACACATTAACTTAACAATTTGTATACAAAACATTTTTAATTTTCATTCAATTTTTATGGAATAATCGAGAAAAACTAACAAAAACGCAATGTTGCCAGCTCAGCAGGTAAACCCTCTTAATTCATAATGAAGCTTCAATGTATCGTTTGATCTGGAGTGTCTAGATGGCAAGATTGGTTTATTGGAGTCTTTGGTATTTTTTATTTTTATCTCCACATTTTTTACTTTTACAATCATCCCGTGAAATCTTAATATTTTTATACTAAATACAAACTAAAACTGTATCCATACACAGAAAAAACCCAGAAAAAAAGACCAGCGCTGGGAATCGAACCCAGGTCCTCAGCATTCCGTGCTGCTTGCTTATACCCTACACCACAACTGGTCAGTGACCCATTTCCAGCGTTGGTCTCTTGTTCTGGTTTTTCTTCTGTGTATCCATGTTTCAGTTTGTATTTAGAGTTAGACCAAGATAAGTCTGCAACGATATTAATAGCATATGCAGTGCATGTCTTATTTATACGTCATAATTTCATAGAAGTTTGACGTTTAATATGACACTTGCACTGCGTGTGCTATCAAAATCGTTGTAGACTTTATCTTGGTCTGACTCTAGTGTCTAGATGTGTCTCCATTGGGTGTACGGTCGAGTTCACCAATATATGCATCGCCAACCTGTCATAAATATCTATCTCTACTTACTTATCTATATCTACCTTATGTTACCGTAATAAGGTCTATGTATAGATATTTATGAAATGTTGGCTGTACAGATATTGGTGAACTCGACTGTACAATACGTTTACTTTTAGTTTACCACTAACAGGGTGTCATGTACCTACCATCTTGTAAAACTACCATCTATTAATGTAATGAACATGAATCTGAATGAATAAATGAATATGAATATGAATACAGATGGCTTGCCTTCATTTCATTTCCAACTTTAACACCATACAAATGAAGCAGCTATTACAAAATCTGCAAACGTGGGTAACAGTATTCTAAAATTGGCTTTATTTCTAGGTCGTTAAAGTTGAATATGAAATGAACGCAAACCATCTGTCAGTGGTAAACTTTATGTAATTGTTACTGTACGGGGTGTGTCGTGTTACAGGCAGCACGGCGCCGAGGCGGAGGCGCCCCGGCCCGCGCCCCCCGCGCCGCCGCCGCCCGACGCGCGCCCGCTGCGCTGCCCGCGCTGCTCCAAGGTACCCTCGCGAGTGCTTGTGTTCATTGCGCGGCCAACACGCTCGTCGCACAGTGGTTACCCGGCGGCACACGCGATGGACTGATAAAACGCTCGCCGCTGCCGCCGGTCGCGCGATGAGGCCGGGCTATTAGGCGCAAGCCACACGGAAGAGACGTGGGACGGGGCTTAAATGAGCTTTCATACTGAATGTATAGAAGCGTTGCGATCCAAAGCAGACAAAAGAGACGGGGCGGAGACGCGGCCTGCGAACAAACGACGCGGACTGCGACGCGCCGGGTATGTATTACAATACCGAAGTACGAAAGACCGAATGTATTAAAACATCGAATGGGTCAAAAGACCGACACGATTTTTTTCCGAAACTGTACACTTCTCAGAATTTATTAAAACGGCATCATACAGAACCCATTAGGTTAAGTTAGTTTTATAACAATCTTAAAAAGTTAACGGTTTCAGAAAAAATCGTGTCGGTCTTTTGACTCATTCGATGTTTTAATACATTCGGTCTTTCTTACTTCGGTATTGTAATACTTACATACCCGACGCGCCCCCGTCCCACGTGACTTCTGTATGGCTAGCGCCTTATGCTGGCACTACACGATGGGCCATCGCGATGGTCCGCTATGATGGGCCGCGTGTGGAGGACGTAGTGGTGTCGGATGGCTTATGGCGAGTGTGATGGTGTCAATGACGATTTTTTGCCGCACATCAACTGAACGTCGCCATCGTGTACAGGTCGATTCACAAGAGCTGGCACGAATGGATCGAATGAGCGAATGAAAGTATCTATGTGTTACCTATTTGAATACACTTCACACAAATATGATAATGTCATGCATCAGTCATTTTCCCACAAAAATGTCAAAAGTGACGCTTTGATCAATTATAACTGTAGATCCACAGTCGCGCGCCCGAAAATGTCCGAGCCAAATGAGCGCCACTTTGATAAAAGTGGCCTTCTTTTTTCTCAGAACGTTGCGTGAAATTGTCAAGTTTAGCTGTCAAGTAGAGTTTTGCCGCTACCGAAATTCGACTGTAACGAAGTAAAGACTAGGTTCAAATTTCTGTGTAGGTGATGATTTTATTTGTTACGCAACCAAATAAAAAAGTTCGGACATTCTTTGAACGGGATTTTGTTCGGCAATGTGTATCTTCAGTTATAATTGATCAAAGAAGTGACGTTACTTTCGTTCAATCCATTCGTGCCAGCTCTTGTGAATCGACCTGAGGCCGTATTGTCTAACGCTTCTGTCGCTTGCCTTCGCTTTCACCGTCTCTTTCTGTCACCATCTTATACCGTTTGACAGAAAGAAATGGTGATTGCGAAGGCAAGCGTCAGAAACGCTAGACAATAAGCCTGCTGTAGATGCGTTGCGACCATCGCTGGGCCATCGCACCGACCATTTAGGCCCACTTGCACGGAAATTTTGAGATAATAAAATAACCCGGAGTTTACTGCCTCGGGGTTAATATGTTATTTCTTTAACCCGACTTTGTCTTGCACGGAACGAAATTAGCCCAGGGTTTTCTAACCCGTCCATTTTATTTGTCAAAAGCAAATTCATTCACTCAAAAATCGAATCCGATCAAATACAATACCACGAATGACGAACGACATTGTATCCTTCTCTCTCTCACATAACAAGAACTTGCATAAGTCTTGTTCTTTCTGCCAGATTTGAAGTGTCATTGCGTTTTCGGTGGTTTATGTTCAATGAAGACTATTATTTTACCTGTCAAATAATCAGTCGTAACAACAACAATCAATTTACTAGTTTGTGTTTATAAAAAGTTTATCGTTATAAAGTGGACAATAATCATTTACGTGCCCCTAACAACGTTCAAAAACAGAGATTGTTTGTTGCTTTGTGATACAATAACCAAGAATCAAACATAAACAAGTTATCAAGACCAAGGAAACCGATGGCGCTAACCTCCCTACAGCACGGCGTAAAGGCTGAAATTACAAAACTTTTCTACTTGGGTTGTAGGCCCTGGAAGAGCGAGTCTGCGGGCGGTTGCCCTGCTGCAGACTCCACCCCTCCTAAAGGCCGTCGCTTACTATATTCTATTAAATAATACTCGTATCTACATATTATGTATTAAAGGTGTGTGTTAAATACAAAGTTTACCAATTCTGAGTAGAGTGTATTAATTTTCGATGTACCTAATTCTTTATTTCCTGTAGATTAAATCTAAACAATATCATGGCATTGAAAATAAATTCAACAAATTTATTTCGAGGTTATTTTTCCTAAAAATTCACAAGTTTGACATTTCTTGCTCCGAGTTAACAGTTCGGCGGGTTAAAAAATTATCTTTTTAACCCAGAGGTAAGCCTTAACTCTTGGCAGTGCAAGACAAATTAGTTATTTAACCCTGGTTAAGCAGTTACCCCGGGGTTATATAGCTTAACCCTGGATCGTGCAAGTGGGCCTTAATGGCCCATCGTGTAAAAGAGCTATTAGACGGTCCATAGACGGCCAGCTTAGAGCAGTCGAGACCGACGGCGCAGATTAGTCGTGTTGCGATTGCGTCGACTTCGACCCGAATGCTTTGAATTTTGTATTGAAACTGCAGATCATCCAACAGGGACCGCTTGAAGCTGTCAGCACTGACCGCTCCAAGCATTCGGCTACGGAGGCGCTGAGGCCCCGGCCCCGCCGCCGACGATGAGCGAGGACGTGGTTCCCTATCGTTTACCTGGCTTTCATAAGCTATAATGTTTGCCATAATTTTTTTTTGTCATAATTTTTATCGAAGCATTCAAGATGGTCAAAATATCTGGACACGACCGTATTGTGATTTATGATGGCGACTGTACAAAGAAAGATAATCAGGGTGTCCACTTTCTGGAAAGTCAGGGAAAGTCAGGGAAAAGTCAGGGAAGCTCAAGGTGGTCAGGGAAAGTCAGGGAAAATCAGGGAAATTTGCTAGAAATCCAAAAAGTCAGGGAAAAACTCGTACTTTCCCAATGATGTAAAATGAGGGAAATATTTCATGCTCTAGTTTGACCCTTTAACCAGACTACTGAAGCAATTTTTTCAGGTTTGGAGTGATCTACATTATGACAAATACATTTGCAGTGAATTCCCATCATCGGGTCTAGCTTAGTATCTCGGGCAGTAAAAAAATCATATAACCTGCTTTGAAATGTACATGATTAGTCGGTGAAATTTAGAAATGTGGTCAGGGAAAGTCAGGGAAATGTCAGGGATTTTTTTTAGGATTTGTAGTGGACACCCTGATAATGAGAGAAGAGAGGAATGCAACGAATATCATAAACTGTATTAAGTGTGTAAAGACAGTTATATTGTGACGTTTTAAAGCCACTATTTACTACTTAAAGGTTTGGCTATACCGCTGCTTAAAATACGGAGACGTTACGGAATCGCAGTGACGTGCCGTAAACGTCAGAATTTACCGCATGCTCTCCAATCTCCATAGGAAAGTTGTGACGTTTACGACGCGTGACTGCAATTCCATACCGTCGCCGTATTTTAAGCAGCGGTGTGGCCGAACGTTATCGAGAATCGACACTCGAGTTTGACAGCCATCTAGTAGCAATCTATCTATACATAATAAAATGCTTTGTCCTGAATAACTGACGACGGATCAACGCACAAACTAAACCGCTGATCGTAGAGACCTGAAACCAAGAGGGTGTGTTCTTTGTATGACGTAGGCATCCGATAAAAAAAACTTACTAGGCCATCTGGTCGTCGATAAGAAAGGATTTTCCGAAATTCTACTCCTAAGGGGGTAAAAAGTTTGTATGGGACAACATGATTCCTTGGTCCAATCTACTTCAAATTTAGCATAAACATTCTTTAATAGAATTGATGGAAGACGTGTTTTACGAAACTAGGCAAAAGCTAGTCACAGTACATTTTAAGCAGAAGGAAAGTGCTTTATAGTGTGGAGTGAGCGTCGGTCCGGTCCCGACTGTCATAGGTGTCTGCCTCGAAGCTAATGGTTGGTGTCGGTACACGCAGGTGCTGGAGGCGGGCGCGTGGGCGGCGCATTGGCTGCGGCACTGGGAGCGCGACCGCCGGCCCTACCGCTGCGCGCGCTGCGAGAAGACATTCCGCGACCACCACCAGATCCTCAAGCACGGTGAGTGTCGGCAACGCGCGGGCTGGGGCGGCGCATGGCTGCGGCACTGGGAGCGCGACCGCCGGCCCTACCGCTGCGCGCGCTGCGAGAAGACATTCCGCGACCACCACCAGATCCTCAAGCACGGTGAGTGTCGGCAACGCGCGGGCTGGGGCGGCGCGGGCGCGCACTGGCTGCGGCATGGGAGCGCGATCATCATCATCATCAGCCTATGTTCGTCCACTGCTGGACATAGGCCTCTCCCATGGCACGCCACTGAGCACGATCCTCGGCCACTTTCATACAGCTCTTGCTAGCCGCCTTGCGAAGATCATCGCTCCACCGAGTCTGAGGACGTCCGACGCTACGTTTGCCGATCCGTGGTCTCCACTCAAGATCGCATTCATTATTTCTTTGTCATACAGACCGTGACGATAAGAGAAAGAAACTGTGACGGAGACAGACAGTGACAGAAAGAGACGGTGAAAGGGTCCGCGCTTTAGATAATACGGCCTCTAATTAAAGTTGCGGGAATGCGTGGGAAGCGGATGGCTCAGTACCGGTCTGTTTGGCGAGCCTTGGGAGCCTACATAATTATGTTCAATAGCGGACGTGTTTTGGCTCAGGCCTGAAATGTCCGTTTTCTTAAAATGTATCTTTCCCAAAATGTCTGCTTTTCCATAATATGTCACGTCTTTTGTATAGTAAGACGTGACATATTATGGAAAAGCAGACATTTTGTTAAAGACGCATTTTAGGAAAACGGATATTTCAGGCCTGAGCCCGTGACTCGGCTGAAATGATGATGATGGCTAGTGTGGGAATAGAGAGATCTCTCTCCAGATGTTATGCCGCGGGACCGAAGTCCGATGGAAGATAGTTGAAGGTTGTATTTATGCAACCGAGTTGAGAAACTTCGATAGTGCGATGCAGGATGTAGTACCTAGTTGTAGTTAGACCGATTGAATGAGCCCTCGCCTGCGCGGTACGGGGGCGGTGGGGTATGACGGCAAGGGGGCCGAGAGAGATGCGGACGGCGCACGCCTCGGGTGCCTGTCGCCCGCACCTCCCCCGGCCCCCTTGCTCTGAAGAACTCTTTGACCTCATTCCAGCTGCGGGGTTCCATTACAGATCCACCCGTCGTAAGCGTTCATTTCATCGACATCATGTTGATGAATGGCAGTCTTCGACGTAGCGTTTTAAGCGGTCTTTTTTGCCACGAACTTGCAAAATCTGGAACGAGCTTCCCGCTGGGGTCTTCCCATCGAGTTACGACCTGGGTGCCTTTAAGAGGCGAGTGTACATTTTTCTGCAGGGCCGACAACGCACTGGCATCGCGTAAAGCGCTGCGGGTGTCTATGGACAGTGGTGATCATTTAACATCAGGTGACCCACTAGTTCGTTTGTCTGGCCTCTCTAACATAAAAAAAAACTCATTTAAACGATCTAGCTATATAGTTTCTCTAGTTGATGACTAGATGGCTTTAACCCTAGGGCAACACACATCGCGATAGAATTATCGCGATAAAACTTCGTCTTCGGCCTACGGCGAATGTGCATGGCCACACTGCTATAGAGAGCAATGCCGCAGAGTTTATCGCGGAAAAATGGACGAAGCTGTCGCTCTGTACTTTATGGCGCACAACAATTATTTTTTGACTTTGTGCTAAATAAAAAATAGATAAAAAGTGAAGAAAAGGCGGCATACTTTTTACTTAAATAGTACAGGCTCATCCTCGTAATTAGAAATAAATTCCAAGATTCTATCATTACTCCAATCCATAGTAAACAACCATCAAATCCTAAACAATACGTCGCCGCTTGCAGTTGACAGTACGTCCAATACGCACGATGAAGTTGAGCCGAGTGAAATGTGGCCGCGCAAGCGAAGTTCATCGCGATAAAAGCCTTTGATGTGCGCAAATTTACCGACAGCGGGGCGAAGGGTCTGCGGCTTCGGGCGAAGTGCCGAAGTATTTGCGAATATTCGGCTACATACATCGCGATAATGCGAATATTCGCGTTATCGCGATGTGTGTAGCCGTAGCATAAGAGTCGCTGCAGTAGTGTTGGTGACGTGCGCGTGTGGTTGCAGGGCTGACGCACAAGGCGGAGGAGGGCGGGCCGGCGGACGGCGCGCCCGGCAAGCGCTTCGTGTGCGACCTGTGCCCCGAGGGGTTCGTCTACATGAGGTCAGTGGTGCATTATACCACGGCACAAGTCTACGGCGTAAGCCGCGCTCGCGCCTAAAACGTAGGTAACGCCACGAGAGTTGCGGCGAATGATTACACACACAGCTACATAAAGTACCTAGTGAATGAATGAAATGAGTGAGTGAATGAAAATGTGAGTTATATGATCTTATGATGAAATTCCTACGCAATACTATGCATACCTACATAATTTTTTATTTCATATAACCTATTTATATTTTTGAAATATAACTATTTGAAACTGATAAGATAAGAAAAATTCGCAACAAAAAAAATCGGTATTTTATAAATACGTATCGAAAATTATGCTTATCTGATTTAAATAAAATAGATCAAAATCAAAATACGGCTGTGGTCATGGCCGGACAAGGGGTGCTAAGAATAGGACCATAGGAATAGGCTAGGAATGCTAGGAGGAGATTAGGAGAGGGTACATCCAGCAGTGGATAGAAAAAGCTTGAAAAAGAAGTGAAGAGGAGAGATCAAAATAACTTATTTTCTGTTTTGTTTGAACTAGATCTATTTTCGTAAATAATTCTTAACGAAATAGATTGAAGGAATTTTTAATCAATCTTGTAATTCACTGTTTAGTCTGTTGAACTTGCTATCAGTACGAATAAACGCAATGAATGAATAATGAATGAGTGAATGTACCCATGAAAACAATTAATAAATGAATGAATGAATGAACGTCAAATTCCCGCTGTCATTAAATGACATGTTGTTGTGTGCGTGACCTCAACTCTTGTGACGATATCTAACCACGTTCCCAAAATATACAGGAGTAACATTTAGATCGGTCAGTATGGAAAAGTCTGAAACTACAAGAGTGCTGTATTAAAAAAATGGTAGTCATTTCGAACACCTAATGAAATGATATGAAAACAATGCATTTTATTAATTTTGGACATCATGTTTCATAGTAACATTTATTCTGCTGCTTAGTAATAGTTTTATTCTTCAAAACGTCCGGGTTCGATACCCGAGCTTCGAACAAGTTATTTAAAATGTATTAAATGCACTTTTCCTGTTACTAAAATCGGTGACATGGTTCCTGGGAACAGATTTTCGTATGTCTTATAGTTTCAGACTTTCCCATACTTACCGAATGATTGATTGAAACATTATTACCTCCATAACACATATTAGAGGAGAGAGAAGTGGAGAGCCATTCATCGGCTACACCGACAACTCTTAAATAAGAATATATATATAACACTAGTTCTTGCCCGCGGCTTCTCTCGCGTGTACCATGAGTATTCGAAAGAACCAAGATATCAAGCAAGCAAGCATACAGGCAAGCAAGCAAGCAAGTCCACAATTGACCGAGAAATCAGTGAACTTACCTACATAAAAAAAATACATAAAGTGGAATGCATAACCTCCTCCTTTTTTAGAAGTCGGTTAAAGAGCCCTTTGCGGCCTACTTACAGTATAAACTTATGAATTTTGAAATTTTAGCTTTCTACAACCAGTAAAACGCAAAATCCCGTTTTTTCCCGTTCCCTTAAGAATTTCGGGAAATGTTTTCTTAATGCTCCCTTACACTCCCTAAACAACCTACATGCCGAATTTCAGCTTTCTACGACTTGTAAAACAAAAAATCCCGTTTTTTCCTATTCCCGTGGGAATTTGGAAAAGTCCTCTCTCAATGCTCCTCTACACTCTCCAAGCAACCTACACGCCGGATTTCAGCTTTCTACGACCAGTAAAACGAAAAATCCTGTTTTTTACCGTTCCCATGGGAATATTGGAAAGTCCTCTCTCAATCCAGCTCTACACTCTCCAAGGAACCCACTTGCCAAATTTCAGATTTCTATGACCAGTATAACGAAAAATCCCGTTTTTCCCGTTCCCGTGGGAATTTGGGAAAGTCCTCTCTCAATGCTCCTCTACACTCCCCAATCAACCTACATGCCGAATTTCAGCTTTCTACGACCAGTAAAACGAAAAATCCTGTTTTTTCCCGTTCCCGTGATAATTTTGGAAAGTCCTCTCTCAGTCCAGCTTTACACTCCCCAAGCAACCTACATGCCGAATTTCAGCTTTCTACGACCAGAAAAACGAAAAATCCCATTTTTTCTTTATCCCGTGGGAATTTCCGAAAATCCTTAAAACTGTTTTTTACTATTATAATTACCTACTTCTATGCCAAATTTGAAGAGTCTAGTAATTATAGTTCATAGGATCCCGTTGAACTGAATATATAAATCCCGTTTTTTCCTTATCCCGTGGGAATTTTGAAAAATCCTGAAATTAATGTTGTAACTAATGTAATACCTACTTGTGTATTAAATTTGAAGAGTCTAGTTATTATAGTTACTGAGATAGGGTCACTCGGAATCGAATATGTAAATCCCGTTTTTTCCCGTTCCCGTGGGAATTCCCGAAAATCCTTCCTTAGTGGATGCCTACATTGTATAAGGTATCTATGTGCAAAATTTCAAGTCTCTAGGTTCAGTGGTTTGGACTGTGCGTTGATATATCAACAGTCATTTAGTTTATTTAGACATTTCAACCCCATCGCACCCCATCCAGGGAGATGGTAAGTATTTTACGTCTGCCACGTCGGATTTTAAAACCGTTGTTGTTTTCATAACCAGCGACCCGATAAACCATAGAAATAACACCCATGTTGATTTTCAGACTTTGTTACCCCTTTCCCCCCTTTTAGGGGATGAATTCTTAAAAAACCTGAAACACGTGTTTACTCACTTATCATAAGGAGTACTTTTGTGAAGTTTCGAATAAAATAGTCGAACTAATCTTGTTTCCCCATACAAACTTTGGACCCCCGTTTCACCCCCTTAGGGAGTGAATTTTGTAAAATCCTTTCTTAGTGCACCCCTAGACCGTATAAGGAACCTACATGCCAAATTTTGAATCTCTAGGCCCAGTGGTTTGGGCTGTGCGTTGATATGTCAGTCAGTCAGTCAGTCAGTCAGTTTCTTCTTTTATATATTAAGACTAGCTTTTGCCCGCGGCTTCGCTCGCGTGTACCATGAGTATTCCAAAGAACCAAGATATCAAGCAAGCAAGCATACAGGCAAGCAAGCAAGCAGGTCCACAATTGACCAAGAAATCGGTGAACATACCTACATAAAAAAATACATAAGGTGGAATGCATAACCCCCCCCCCCTTTTTTAGAAGTCGGTTAAAGAGCCCTTTGCGGCCTATTTACAGTATAAACTTATGCATTTTGAAATTTTAGCTTTTTACAACCAGTAAAACGCAAAATCCCGTTTTTTCCCGTTCCCGTAAGAATTTCGGGAAATGTTTTCTTAATGCTCCCCTACACTCCCCAAGGAACTCACCTACCAAATTTCAGCTTTCTATGACCAGTAAAACGAAAGATCCCGTTTTTCCCGTTCCCGTGGGAATTTTGGAAAGTCCTCTCTCAATGCTACTCTACACTCCTTAAACAACCTACATGCCGAATTTCAGCTTTCTACGGCTAGTAAAACATAAAGTCCCGTTTTTTCCCGTTCCAGTGGGAATTTTGGAAATCCCTCTCTTAATCCTCCTCAACACTCCCCAAGGAACTTACTTGCCAAATTTCAGCTTTCTATGACCAGTAAAACGAAAAATCCCGTTTTTCCCTTTCCCGTGGGAACTTTGAAAAGTCCTCTCTCAATGATCCTCTACACTCCCCAAAAAACCTACATGCCGAGTTTCAGCTTTCTACGACCATTAAAACAAAAAGTCCCGTTTGTTCCCGTTCCCGTAGGAATTTTGGAAAGCCCTCTCTCAATCCTCCTCTACACTCTCTAAGCAACCTACATGCCGAATTTTAGCTTTCTACAACCAGTAAAATGAAAAATCCCGTTTTTTCCCGTACCCGTGGGAATTTTGGAAAACCCTCTCTTAATTCTCCTCTACACTCTCCATGCAACCTACATGCCAAATTTCAGCTTTCTATGACCTGTAAAACGAAAAGTCCCGTTTTTTCCCGTTCCCGTGGGAATTTTGGAAAGTCCTCTCTCAATGCTCCTCTACACTCCCCAAGCAACCTACATGCCGAATTTCAACTTTCTACGACCAGTTAAACGAAAAATCCCGTTTTTCCCGTTCCCGTGGGAATTTTGGAAAGTCCTCTCTTAATGCTCCTCTTAACTCCCCGAGCAACTTACATGCCGAATTTCAACTTTCTACGAGCAGTAAGACGAAAAATCCCGTTTTTTCCCGTTCCCGTGGGAATTTTGAAAAGTCCTCTCTCAATGCTCCTCTACACTCCCCAAGCAACCTACATGCCGAATTTCAGCTTTCTACGACCAGAAAACGAAAAATCTCGTTTTTTCCTTATCCCGTGGGAATTTCCGAAAATCCTTGAAACTATTTTTTACTTTTATAATTACCTACTTCTATACCAAATTTGAAGAGTCTAATAATTACAGTTCATAGGATTCCGTTGAACTGAATATATAAATCCCGTTTATTCCTTATCCCGAGAGAATTTTGAAAAATCCTGAAAATTATGTATTTATTATTGTAATACCTACTTGTGTATCAAATTTGAAGAGTCTAGTTATTATAGTTACTGAGATACGGTCACTCGGAATCGAATCTATAAATCCCGTTTTTTCCCGTTCCCGTGGGAATTCCCGAAAATCCTTCCTTAGTGAATGCCTACATTGTATAAGGTATCTATGTGCAAAATTTCCATTCTTTAGGTTCAGTGGTTTGGGCTGTGCGTTGATATATCAACAGTCAGTCAGTCAGTCAGTCAGTTTAGAATTTTATATATATAGACTAGCTTTTGCCCGCGGCTTCGCTCGCGTGTACCATGAGTATTCCAAAGAACCAAGATATTAAGCAAGCAAGCATACATGCAAGCAAGCAAGCATGCATGCACGGAAGCAAGCAAGCGTGCAAGAAAGCGTGCAAGTAAGCGTGCAAGCAAGCGTGCAAGCAAGCCCGACTAAACTTTCTTTATATACAATGTTTTTCACTAATTCGGAAGCGGGCACTAAAATAACCAGGCTTGCTAATAATATAAAACCCTACTACTACACTTTCCCCTACTACCTATACTTTCCCCTGTCCTGCATTAGGTATAATTCAATGTTTTCTTACCTTCTACGGAAACTTGAGTAACTGGAAGCGCTGTGTACCTACTTAGCATTGATATTATACATATTATAGTATCTTGTTAAGGTGTTGTGTGGCCTAACCGTTAAGGAGTTATACCTTCCATCATCAGCTCATCTGAATAACCAGAAAGAATACAACTAAAGTTCTATACGTGCATATGATATTTAAAGAAACTTCCTATAACTGCTAACCGTTAAGGAGTTTAACCTTCCATCATCAGTTCACTTGGATAACCTGAAAGAATACAACTATCGGTCTATACGTACCTATAATATTTGAAAAAAATATCCTCAACTCCTAACTGTTAAGGAGTTTACCTTCCATCATCAGCTCATCAACATCAGATGATGTCTACCAGACGTAAACACTTAAATAGCTTGAGAAAATATATGAAAAACGTAATGCGTGCCTACAAAATTTTAGGGTTGCCGTCGATTTCCCTGTGTACGGGTTACCGCACGATAATGTATAAGTGTGAAGTCAATGATTCTTTAATTTAGGTCATTTCGTAATAATATTATAGCTATTTACGCACACATGTATGACATCGGCGCGCTGCCTAAGTAAGCATATTTTTATTGTTAATTGTGAATAAAATCAGTGTTAGAACAACTACCATTGGGTTTGTTTCGTACATTAACTTTCCCTTACAAATTATCTCGCACTCATCTTATAAATTGTAGAACACACTACATTTTTTTTGGTCCTTCGAGCCGGATCTACCAGTGCTGTGGAACACATCTCTCATCGACGCTTGAGAGCTACAGTGATCTACAACCGTCAATCCTGTGACATTCCATCGACATTTGGAATACAATAAACTACGTATACCATTCTGTCCGCTGCGGATTTAAACGACTGCGAATCGGTTGGCTGGCTTCCCAGAAGAGGGTTTCACCAATTAATTGAGAAGGCGCTACAAGGTCGAACTTGGTTCGCTAGGACAGGGAACGTTTCATTAATTTTGTGATAACAACCTACCACTACCACCACCATACCACCATGGAGAGTTTACTTCAGCAGCAATACGACATTGTTGAAGCGATCAAGAAGTTAGAGCGAAACTTTAACAAGGATACTGCAAGTCGGAAGACGCGTAAGTACTTGGATGAACGACTTGATGCCCTTGACAAGATGTGGGCAGAGTTCCAAGTCAACGACCAAAAGATGTCGCATTATAAACACGACACAGACAAAGAACCATACTTTGATGACGATCAGTTTACACAAGCAAGAACATACTTTGACTCTGTGCGTATAAAGATATCGTCCTTCCCACCCGCAACGGAAACTTCTGCGCTACCACCACCAGTAGCGGCAGGGATGCCCAAATTTGCGCAACCTGAACCAACTGTAACCGCAGGTCCGTCCAAGCCGCAGCCGAGATTCACGCTGCCGACAACGCCGACTGTACCAGCAACGTTTCCTTTAGAACAAGGTCAACCGGCCGAACTGTTAACACAGCAACGAACCAATTTTAGGGCCTTTCATCGACAAGTGAAAAACCTAAATGTTGATACCATACAAGACAAGTGGGAATTGGAAGACGAGTTACGTAACATTCAAACACGTTGGAATGCAATCGACGCCTTGCACTTACAAATCGATAACATATTACAAGGTTCGAATACACAGTACGATGATGAGTTTTACGCCTATGAAGACTCTTACAAGGCCGTTAAGAAAGCTCTAAATCTTAAACTGGCATCTACTGCTCATCGTCAACAGTCAACACCTCAAATTGAGATACCAACATTTACTGGCAAATATACACAATGGCCAACTTTCTTTGATCTCTACGTAGAGAGTATACACAACAACAATATTCTATCTAACACTCAGAAGATGCAACACTTAAAAAGTAAATTGCGAGGAGATGCCGAGCGGCTTATTCAACATCTTCACATTTCTGCAGACAACTATGAGACAGCGTGGGAACTTTTAACGCATAGATACAATAATCCGCAAATGTTATTTACTAAACAGATTGAGATTTTCATTAATCAACCGGCGGTGCATAAGCAGTCGGCTTACGAAATTAGACGTCTCTACGATACATCTATGGAGTGCATTCATGCCATACAAAACTTAGGTATCGACACACGTACCTGGGATCCCATACTTGTTCATCTCATTGCTAAGAAGCTGGATGTTGAAACATACAGTGCTTACAAAGAAGCACGAAAATCTCCACGTGACTTGCCGTCTCTCTCCGAACTAATGGACTTCTTAGAGAGCAAATTTACTGCACTGGAGCCCTTAATCGCAAGAGAAAGAGAGCCTACGACATCATCCAACAAGCTCTACCAACATAAGCCAGCGTATAACAAGTCATATAAATTTCATTCCCAACCATCTACATCTGGTCCGCGCTATGGAAAATTCCAAGGCAGAGAATTTCAAGCTATTGCGACATGCTCGTCGAACTGTCCTATTTGCGACAGTAACCACTACATATATAAATGCAACAACTTCAGAAAAATGACGCCGGACGAGCGGTTAATGACCATCATGAAACTTAACTTTTGTCATAATTGTCTGTACGCACACAATGATAATCAGTGTACATCGACTAAAAAGTGCAGAGTTTGTCAAAATAATCATAACACTCTACTTCATGGAGCTTACGCAAATGTGAACCTTATGCAAAAATCACCGAACAAATCAACCGAGGCCGCGACGCCGTCACATGTGCCTACTGCTCCAATTACGCAGAACCCTGCAATTTCACTACAACCATATAATAAACAACATAGCGTGAATCACGTAGCTACAGCTGATGAAGAGATCTTACTGACAACTTTATCTATCAAAGTCAAGGCTGCTGATGACACTTACGTGACCTTGAGAGCCCTTCTAGACCAAGGCTCTCAGATATCACTTATATCTGAAAACGCTGCTCAGATGCTGGGCTTGCCTCGACAGCGGTATCATGCGTCGGTATCTGGCATCGGAAATGGATCAAAACATGGCAAAGGAGTCGTCACGCTCGCTTGTCAATCGATTTACCAGGATTATGAATTTACGACGGAAGCATTGGTCATTAAACATGTCATCAACAACCTGCCTAACATGTCATTCAGTAAACAGTCATGGCCACATCTGCAACACATACAACTGGCGGATCCGGAGTACAACGTCTCCAAGCCCATTGACCTGCTTTTGGACGCAAGCGTGTACTCCGATATCATCATGAGTGGTTTAACGAAGGGTCCGAACATGGCGCCTATCGCTCAACAGACACGATTGGGTTGGGTACTCTCAGGAAACGTGAAAACGTTTAAATGTCACGTTGTCATTAACAATCTGTCTGATATAACTCAATACTGGGAACATGAAGATATCAATAACTCTTCTACCGAACTGTCACCGGGCGAGGAATACTGTGAAAGATATTACCAGTCTACAACGACCCGCTTGCCAACTGGAAGATACGAGGTTGCTATCCCGATGAAGCCTGGATTCGAGCAAGATCTAGGTCAATCAAAACCAAAAGCAGTTGCACAATTTCATAACTTAGAACACAAGATGTCAAAAAATGAAGAATTCGCCGAAACCTATAAACATTTCTTACGAGAGTATGAAGAACAAGGTCACATGTCTCCAGTTACACAACACATCGAACCATCGTGCTATCTCCCTCACCACGGTGTGTTAAAAATTGATTCTACTACAACCAAACTACGAACGGTTTTTAACGCATCATCGAAGACATCATCTGGCCACAGCCTTAACGATCTAATGGAGCGTGGCCCAAATCTTCAAAAGGATCTGCAGCATCTCATCTTAGTATGGCGTCAACATAGATACGTCATAACAGCTGACATAGAGAAGATGTTTCGACAGATAATGATTCGAGAATCTGACCAACACTTACAACGCATTGTATGGAGAAGCACACCTGCGGAGCCTTTGAAAGAGTACCAGCTTGCTACTATTACGTATGGGACCAAAGCAGCCCCCTACCTAGCAATGCGCACTTTGAAACAGTTAGCTACGGATGACGCCGACAAATTTCCCTTGGCGGCTGCCGCATTGAAGACGTCATTTTACATGGATGACTTGCTTGAAGGCTGTGACACCATATTTGAAGCTAAACAGTTGCAACAAGAGTTAATTGACATTCTACAAGGAGCTGGAATGAACATTCGAAAATGGTCCAGTAATACCGGCGTACTCCTTGAAGATTTACCAGCTGCTCAACTAGACGCGCCACTTGACTTTAAAGATTCAGAGAACAGGAAGACATTGGGTCTTCGTTGGAATCCCAATTCAGATACGTTTACATTCAAAAACATGTTCCAAGATGAGACAAGCAACGCTGTGATTACCAAGCGACGTCTATTATCACTTATTTCTAAAGTTTTCGATCCGTTGGGATGGCTATCGCCGCTCACGGTACGAGCAAAGCTTTTATTCCAACGGACGTGGGCTGAACAAACAGCTGATTGGGATAGCCGTTTAAATGAAAATCTCCATAAGGAATGGATACCACTGAGGCATGATTTACAAGATATAGAAAAATTCAATATTCCTAGATATTTGGGAGAGAAACAACATTATTCACTTCATGGGTTCTGCGACGCATCGGAGAAATTATACGCTTGCGCTATTTACGTTGTCACATGCAACTCTAAGGGCGACTTCACATCGACACTGATGATTGCAAAAACAAAATTAGCACCATTGAAGAACAAGCTGTCACTACCAAAACTCGAACTATGCGGCGCACTTCTTCTATCGCAACTCATGAAGAAAGTCTTGGACACTTTACCAGGAAATGTTCAGACTTATGCTTGGACCGATTCTATGGTAGTGCTGGGATGGCTCCATGGAGACCTCAATAGATGGAAACAGTTTGTAGCCAACAGAGTACAAACAATACTCAACACTATTCCGTCTTCATCATGGCACCACGTTCGATCTGAGGAGAACGCAGCAGATTGCGCCACGAGAGGATTGACATCGCTACAATTGTCAGAACATTCCTTGTGGTGGCACGGCCCGCAATGGTTATCTCCATTCGATCCGCACATGATCAAAGATAACACATATCCACCAACTACAATAGAAGCAAAGAAAACCAGTGTGAATGCGGCCGTATCTCACGTAAACGATTTAGTTATTCAATTATTATACGAATGCAGCTCGACACGGCGCATAACAACAACGATCGGGTGGCTATCACGTTTCATACAATGGTTGCGCAATAAACAAACATTGCAAGAAAGATACCTATCTACATCGGAATTACAACTGGCACTTAATTTAATTATAAAATCCGTCCAATTAATTGAATTCAAAGAAGACATCGACCAGCTACAAAATCACGGAAAATTGAAGAACGGCAGCAAACTCTTGAGCCTCAACCCCTACTTAGATGCGAGCGATGGACTACTCAAGGTCGGCGGGAGATTAAACAACTCTCGACTGAATCAATCAGCTAAGCATCCTATAATCTTGCCAAGTCATAGCAAATTAACAGAGCTAATCATTCAACAATCTCATTCCGTCACGCTGCACGGCGGCCCTAGCTTAACTTTATCATTCATACGAGAAAAATACTGGATACTTAGCGGTCTCCGTACAGTTAAGAGGGAGCTGCGTAAATGCGTGAAATGCCGGCGATTTCAAGAAGAGAAGAGAACACAGATAATGGCAGACCTACCAGAACCTCGCGTTACCCCGTCGCGGCCCTTCACTCATACTGGGGTCGATTTCACCGGTCATTTTGACATCAAAGCAAACAAGGGTCGTGGAGTGCGAACAAACAAAGGATACGTCGCAGTATTCGTCTGCATGTCAACTAAGGCCGTTCATCTCGAGCTAGTGTCGGATCTCAGCACACCTGGGTTTCTGGCTGCATTTCGACGTTTTTGCGCTAGAAGATCTGTACCTCAGCACATGTACAGTGACCAGGGAAGGAACTTTATCGGAGCAAGCAAAGAATTGAAAAAAGAATACAAAGAAATTCTTCGAACAATCAATTTTCAATTATTAACCAATATCAACGAGTACGACATTCAATGGCACTTTAACGTGGCAGCATTTCCGTCAGCAGGAGGAATTTGGGAATCCTCAGTGAAGAGTATGAAGCACCACCTACGAAGAGTAATAGGTCAACAGAAACTCACCTACGAAGAGTTCACCACGCTCCTCTATCAGATCGAGGCATGCCTTAACTCTCGACCGCTGTTAGCTCTGAGTGAGAACCCTGACAATGAATATCTATCACCAGGGCATTTCCTAGTTGGAGGACCACTACTGTCAAGACCACAGACAGATCCCGACCATATGAATTTGAATACCAAATGGCGGTTAATTCAGGCTATAAACAAACAGTTCTGGAAAAAGTGGTCATCAGATTACCTGCAACAGCTTCAAGTTCGAACTAAGTGGCAAACACCGTCAAAAAACATTGAGGTCGACGACATCGTCTTAATCAAAGACGACAACCTGGCCCCTGGCAAATGGGCGATGGGAAAAGTGATCGAAGTGCATCCTGGTAAAGACGGATACGTTCGTGTGGTAACCTTGAAAACCAAGAACGGTATTATGAAGAGACCAATTTTAAAGCTATCCGTTTTACCTGTGAAAGAGGAACGCACTCCACAACAAGCAGGTGACGCGCAATCATCGACATGTGATAACAGCGCTCCACTAAATACGCAACCAGATCAACCACGATCAAGGCGCAGCACGAGGCGGCAATGAGGATCAATTCTTACTATAGCAATGACGATGTTCATGTTACTGTTCACCCCTGTACAGAGCTCATACAACATATCAACATTTAACGACAACCAAAACCTTTATTTCGATAAGATGTACGACATGAACCTTATTCGAGATGAATGGAACTTAATTGTTTACTACAACATGAGTACCTATTGGTCAGCATTACAACACGTGCAAAATTACGTCAGTCACTTGGAAGATTACCTACATACTACGGCGCTTCCAACACAATACCTACAAAAGTATTATATACCAAATGCAACATGAATTATCTGAAATTAACCACTATAATCGTATACTCAAGAGTCACGCGAATAAAAGACACAAAGATTGTGTCCATACACATTCAAACAAATTACTCTGTTCTATAAATAGACCTATCTACGAGTTACAAATATCACAATCAATTTGTAACTTGAGCATTCATAACAAAACATTTTGCACCGCAAGGGATGCGCCGTGCGCCGAGCGGTGGATCAAGTTACATCACAGTAACAGGTGGCTATTCTCTGGTTGTGGGAATTGCGCCGTGCGCATATTTTGTACCGACAGTGGAATGACCATGAAAACGCTGATTGGTAACGGTATAATAGAAATTGGGCAAGGCTGTACCATAAAGGGTGAAATTTTCTCCATACTCGGACATAATGATTACATCAGCCACGTCGAAGTTCAAGGAAGCTATCAACTATTATCTGAGACATCTGTCCTAAACTCCATCTTGAATGCAACTGACTTCAAACCATTTATTACTGAAAATCACGAAGATGAGTGGCGCCAAATGAAGGCCCAAATATCAAGCCTTAAAGAACAAGAAAACGCACCACTCTCCGTACACGACGTACATCAATATTCAGTTTTATATTTAATTCTGATACTGCTGATTGCCGGAGGAGGCACCTACGTAATTAAACGATGGCGCAAAAACAACGGCACCTTCAACACGACGGACACCACCGCGATCACCATCCCGATGACGGCGAGCGCTGATCAGCACAATGTCGTACCGAGAACCCGACCGCGGACTGTGCGACTGGACATTCCTGCTACGAGTGTACTGTAGTGTTAAATTTTAAGTACATACTCGTAATATTCTTCTGTAAATCATTTTAATCACTTTATAATTTCAGTGTTACTTTGTACGTTAAGCTTCTTCTCCTTTTTGGTCTGGCAAGATGTACGGGTTACCGCACGATAATGTATAAGTGTGAAGTCAATGATTCTTTAATTTAGGTCATTTCGTAATAATATTATAGCTATTTACGCACACATGTATGACATCGGCGCGCTGCCTAAGTAAGCATATTTTTATTGTTAATTGTGAATAAAATCAGTGTTAGAACAACTACCATTGGGTTTGTTTCGTACATTAACTTTCCCTTACAAATTATCTCGCACTCATCTTATAAATTGTAGAACACACTACACCCTGAGATCCCGCCTTCAGATCCTGATTTGGTGACAATGGGACCATCTCAGGAGTATATTATATTCTTTAGAATAAAAAAAGAATTTTTAAAATCGGTCCACAACTAACCGAGAAATCGGTGAATGAATCGGTGTAGGTATCTACATAAAAAAATACATCAAGTGGAAGTGGAATGCATAACCTCCTCCTATTTTTGACGTCGGTTAAAGAGCCCTTTGCGGCCTACTTACAATATAAACTTATGAATTTTGAAATTTTAGCTTTCTACAACCAGTAAAACGCAAGATCCCGTTTTTTCCCGTTCCCGTAAGAATTTCGGGAAATGCTTTCTTAATGCTTCCCTACACTCCCCAAGGAACCCACTTGCCAAATTTCAGCTTTCATGACCAGTAAAACGAAAAATCCCGTTTTTTCCCGTTCCCGTGGGAATTTTGGAAAGTCCTCACTCAATGCTCCTCTACTCTCCCCAAGCAACCTACATGCCGAATTTCAACTTTCTACGACCAGTAAAACGAAAAATCCCGTTTTTCCCGTTCCCGAGGGAATTTTGGGAAGTCCTCTCTTAATGCTCCTCTAAACTCCCCGAGCAACCTACATGCCGAATTTCAACTTTCTACGACCAGTAAAACGAAAAATCCCGTTTTTTCCCGTTCCCGTGGGAATTTTGAAATGTCCTCTCTCAATGCTCCTCTACACTCCCCAAGCAACCTACATGCCGAATTTCAACTTTCTACGACCAGTAAAACGAAAAATCCCGTTTTTTCCCGTTCCCGTAGAAATTTTAGAAAGTCCTCTCACAATGCTCCTCTACACTCCCCAAGCAACATTCATGCCGAATTTCAGCTTTCTACGACCAGTAAAACGAAAAATCCCGTTTTTTCCTTATCCCGTGGGAATTTCCAAAAATCCTTAAAACTGTTTTTTACTATTATAATTACCTACTTCTGTGCCAAATTTGAAGAGTCTAGTAATTATAGTTCATAGGATTCCGTTGAACTGAATATATAAATCCCGTTTATTCCTTATCCCGTGAGAATTTTGAAAAATCCTGAAATTGATGTTTTCATTATTGTAATACCTACTTGTGTATCAAATTTGAAGAGTCTAGTTATTATAGTTACTGAGATACGGTCACTCGGAATCGAATCTATAAATCCCGTTTTTTCCCGTTCCCGTGGGAATTCCCAAAAATCCTTCCTTAGTGGATGCCTACATTGTATAAGGTATCTATGTGCAAAATTTCAAGTCTCTAGGTCCAGTGGTTTGGGCTGTGCGTTGATATATCAACAGTCAGTCAGTCAGTCAGTTTAGAATTTTATATATATAGATATATTAAAAAGATACACACAAGAGATACAAAAACAGACTATACTAATTTAGAAGGTAAAATTTTAAAACAATGAAAATATGAGATAAAATACCGATCTAAATGTTACACCCTGTATAAAGGGTTAATGGTGGACGGTACAATACGTTTTCTTTTAGTTTACCACTGACAGATGGCTTGCCTTCATTTCATTTCCAACTTTAACATCATACAAATAAAGTAGCTATTACAAAATCTGCAAACGTGGGTAACAGTATTCTGAAATTGGCTTTATTTGTAGGTCGTTAAAGTTGAATATGAAATGAAGGCAAACCATCTGTCAGTGGTAAAGTTTATGTAATTTTACTGTACAGTACTCCTGTGCTCAGGTACCTGCTGGCGCACCGCACGCGCGCGCACCCCGAGGCGGCGGCGCGGGCGCTGGCGCTGCGCTGCGCCGAGTGCGCGCGCGAGTTCGCGCACCTCAACTCGCTGCGCCGGCACCTGCGCGCGCACTCGGGCGAGCGCAACTTCCTGTGCTCCGTGTGCGGCAAGGCGCTGTCCTCGCGGGAGCACCTCAAGTTCCACCTGCGCATCCACGCCGGCTACAAGCCCAACGTCTGCAAGTGAGTGTCAGCCCCCGCCAGTGACACGAGTGCGCCCAGTTCGCGCATCTCAACTCGCTGCGCCGGCACCTGCGCGCGCACTCGGGCGAGCGCAACTTCCTGTGCTCCGTGTGCGGCAAGGCGCTGTCCTCGCGGGAGCACCTCAAGTTCCACCTGCGCATCCACGCCGGCTACAAGCCCAACGTCTGCAAGTGAGTGTCAGCCCCCGCCAGTGACACGAGTGCGCCCAGTTCGCGCATCTCAACTCGCTGCGCCGGCACCTGCGCGCGCACTCGGGCGAGCGCAACTTCCTGTGCTCCGTGTGCGGCAAGGCGCTGTCCTCGCGGGAGCACCTCAAGTTCCACCTGCGCATCCACGCCGGCTACAAGCCCAACGTCTGCAAGTGAGTGTCAGCCCCCGCCAGTGACACGAGTGCGCCCAGTTCGCGCATCTCAACTCGCTGCGCCGGCACCTGCGCGCGCACTCGGGCGAGCGCAACTTCCTGTGCTCCGTGTGCGGCAAGGCGCTGTCCTCGCGGGAGCACCTCAAGTTCCACCTGCGCATCCACGCCGGCTACAAGCCCAACGTCTGCAAGTGAGTGTCAGCCCCCGCCAGTGACACGAGTGCGCCCAGTTCGCGCATCTCAACTCGCTGCGCCGGCACCTGCGCGCGCACTCGGGCGAGCGCAACTTCCTGTGCTCCGTGTGCGGCAAGGCGCTGTCCTCGCGGGAGCACCTCAAGTTCCACCTGCGCATCCACGCCGGCTACAAGCCCAACGTCTGCAAGTGAGTGTCAGCCCCCGCCAGTGACACGAGTGCGCCCAGTTCGCGCACCTCAACTCGCTGCGCCGGCACCTGCGCGCGCACTCGGGCGAGCGCAACTTCCTGTGCTCCGTGTGCGGCAAGGCGCTGTCCTCGCGGGAGCACCTCAAGTTCCACCTGCGCATCCACGCCGGCTACAAGCCCAACGTCTGCAAGTGAGTGTCAGCCCCCGCCAGTGACACGAGTGCGCCCAGTTCGCGCATCTCAACTCGCTGCGCCGGCACCTGCGCGCGCACTCGGGCGAGCGCAACTTCCTGTGCTCCGTGTGCGGCAAGGCGCTGTCCTCGCGGGAGCACCTCAAGTTCCACCTGCGCATCCACGCCGGCTACAAGCCCAACGTCTGCAAGTGAGTGTCAGCCCCCGCCAGTGACACGAGTGCGCCCAGTTCGCGCATCTCAACTCGCTGCGCCGGCACCTGCGCGCGCACTCGGGCGAGCGCAACTTCCTGTGCTCCGTGTGCGGCAAGGCGCTGTCCTCGCGGGAGCACCTCAAGTTCCACCTGCGCATCCACGCCGGCTACAAGCCCAACGTCTGCAAGTGAGTGTCAGCCCCCGCCAGTGACACGAGTGCGCCCAGTTCGCGCATCTCAACTCGCTGCGCCGGCACCTGCGCGCGCACTCGGGCGAGCGCAACTTCCTGTGCTCCGTGTGCGGCAAGGCGCTGTCCTCGCGGGAGCACCTCAAGTTCCACCTGCGCATCCACGCCGGCTACAAGCCCAACGTCTGCAAGTGAGTGTCAGCCCCCGCCAGTGACACGAGTGCGCCCAGTTCGCGCATCTCAACTCGCTGCGCCGGCACCTGCGCGCGCACTCGGGCGAGCGCAACTTCCTGTGCTCCGTGTGCGGCAAGGCGCTGTCCTCGCGGGAGCACCTCAAGTTCCACCTGCGCATCCACGCCGGCTACAAGCCCAACGTCTGCAAGTGAGTGTCAGCCCCCGCCAGTGACACGAGTGCGCCCAGTTCGCGCATCTCAACTCGCTGCGCCGGCACCTGCGCGCGCACTCGGGCGAGCGCAACTTCCTGTGCTCCGTGTGCGGCAAGGCGCTGTCCTCGCGGGAGCACCTCAAGTTCCACCTGTAGTGTATAAGAGAGCATCTTCCCATATATGTCTAACGGCTATGTATGTGTGCATTAGTATATAAGGAGTGTATCCCTATGTAACAGAGAGATATTATAATAAATCTCTTCTTAACGTGCAGTCGTGTTTTCTCTTAAACATCCCACATCAGATGGCGACCCTGCCAGTTGTGGTTGATGACCGGGAGTGATGCGTGTAAAGACTAAACTCAGTTAATAGACTGGAAAATTATGGCCTAAACAGACGATCTTGTGTTAAAAAATTTGGAAGCGTGTCTACTATACTGGATTCCAGTTATCACCGTCGTGTGGTTCGCTGTAGTTTTGGTCCTGGTATTCTTGGTTCGTCGTTGCTGCATTTAATTACCTAACGATGGGATCGACTACATCTAAGGAGGAGGTCGTTATTGCCCAAACCGCCAGTGGAGGCAGTAATTCCGCAGGAGTTGAGCAGATTAAATTGCATCTCTCGACCACCAACATCTTATTGGGAATAATAGTGGTATTCCTAATCTTCGGCTGCTGTTTCGGCGTGGTGCGTGGATACAAAGCCATGCACAAGCTGTGGATAAGGCGAGAGTTGGCTGCAGCACAAATACGCAGGTCCGGGCGCCGACCCGCGCCTCCCGCTCCCCGGTACGCGGAATGTGCGTAAAAAGTGAATTATTTTGTGAAAAGTGAACAAAGGTATCGTATAATTATAATTACTTTCAAAGTGCTAATAAATCATCGAGCGTCAGACTCTCATATTTGGCGATGTTTACATTGCAGCGCTATGTTATCACTCACGGGTGCATCTAATGTAGTTTAAGTTACATAAATAAGATAAATTGTCAACTATTATGTGCTGCCCTACCTAATGGCGAGCGAGTTAATTGAGATTAATACAGAGCTATTATCAATAAAAGAAAAGTTAATTAAAAAGGGTAAAGAGCGGTACAAAATCGTTGATAAAAATTTAGAAAGAGCAAACGAGTTAATTAAACTATATGATAATATTACTAAGAATATAAATACTAAAGAATTAAAGGGTTCTGATTTAAAAATCTTGGACGAAATATGTGAATCGATTGAAGGCTTATATTCGAAAATAAGCGAGTTATGTGATTGTGCACAAAAGACACCACCGTCTCTAGAAGTACCAGTCGAATTAAAATCAATCATGTCGTCGTTTTGTCCAAAAACAGCGGTTTCGCTGTTGCCAGTTATGAATGGTTCGGAAGTGGTAACTAAGCAGCTAATAGATGGAATTGAAATGTACGAATCCATGCTAATCGAGACAGACAAACCCATACTCATAAAGTTTGTCTTAAAGACACGTCTGTCAGAGTCGGCGAAGTTGCGTATGTCCGCCACCTATGCCACCGTTAAAACCTTGGTCGCTGACATGCGTAAGCATTTACTAACAAAAAAATCTTATATTGCTTTGCATTCACAGCTGCTGAGCGTCCACCAAAAAGGAAAATCGTTGGATGAATATGGTAATGAGGTAGAAAATCTATTTACCCAGCTCACTATTTCTCAGGCCAACGGTGACACCGATGCCTATAAAACATTAAAACCGTTAAATGAAAAATTGGCCGTGCATCGATTTATCGACGGTTTGAGGAATCGCGAGCTGAGAACTATTTTAACAGCGAGAGGGTATAGCTCAATAAATGACGTGATCACAGCTGCTAAAGATGAAGAAATAACTTCACGAGGTGAACATGGGTCCATCCTGCTGGGCCACAGGTCACCATACCAAGGTACATCCAACAGAATGTTTATCAACAGCAGAATGCCATCTCGGCGTGGATTTTACAGAGGACGTGGGCACGCAGGTCAACAGTACTCGCGCAGGACGTGGCCCGCGAGAGGTCAAGGTCAGCCCCATACCAGAGGCTATAACCAAAGTCCTGGCCCCTCTACTCGAGGTAAGTACCAAGGAAATAGGGCCTTTCCTAGAACAACGTCAGGCAATTATCGCCCTAGCGTAAATTTTTTGAATTCAGATAATCCTGAAAATAATATTATTTCAAATGACTCAAGCTCGGATCAGACCACCCAGGAGGAGCCGAGTCAGTTTTTTCGTCCGTAACCATATATTTACGTGCCATAAATGTAGTGCAGTAGAAATTGCAGTAGGCAATTCCAAATATAGATGGTTAGTCGACTCGGGAGCTTCACTATCCGTCATACAATATGACACGGTTGTTTTGATGAACATTCCGATCCATAAAAAGGAGGTTGCAATCTCTGGAATCGGCGGCGAGATTAAAACCGAAGGTTTCGTCTATTTAACATTATCAATTAACAATTATACATTTGAGCATAAATTTTACGTGATAAAAAACTTGCCTTGTAATAGTGATGGTATTTTGGGACTGGATTTCTTAAGCAATTATAGTTGTAATTTGAACTTCGAAAACAATACCTTAAGGTTATCCTGCCATGGTGAATCTATTACGTTGCCATTTTTTTTAGGAACGTTAGGAAAAAGTCATTACTTGGTAGTACCACCCAGATGTGAAAAGTTTTTTTTTATAAACACTGCAAAAACAGAGGACTGCGTAGTATTACCAAAGGAACTATGCGAAGGGGTATTTTTAGCAAGTACAATTAGCAGACCGGAAAACGGAAAAATTTGCATTAAGGTATTAAATACCCGCGAAACAGAAGCAAAGTTAAGTTATTTTAATCCCCCCGTTCAAAACCTCAGTGAATTCGATGTATACAATTTTGATAAATGTAAGTCAAACGGTGAAAGGGTAAAAAATTTGTTTGCACACCTCAAGTTAGATTACCTCAGCAAAGAAGAAAGAGCCCATATAGAAAACATTTCTGCCAAATTTTCAGACATATTTTATCTGCCGGGAGACAAATTAACAGTTGCAGATTTATACAAATATTCCATTCAAATAAAGCCTAACACTAACCCGGTATACGTAAAGCCATATCGATTGCCACACGCGCAAAGAGCAGAAGTAGATAAACAGATAGAACAGATGTTAGCAGATAACATTATCGAAGAAAGTTGTAGCGAATGGTCGAGTCCACTTCTATTAGTGCCTAAAAAATCAGATTCCAATCATAAAAAATGGCGAGTCGTAATAGATTACCGAAAACTTAATCAAAACATACAAGATGACAGATTTCCACTTCCAAATATTACTACCATATTAGATTCATTGTCAGGAGCGGTCTACTTCTCCCATTTAGATCTATATCAAGGATTCTATCAACTAGAGCTTAGTCCAGAAAGTAGGCAGTATACAGCATTCACTACAAATACTAATCAATTTCAAATGACCCGACTCCCAATGGGTCTCAAAACTAGCCCTAGCGCATTTTCCAGGATGATGACGATTGCTATGTCAGGTCTTAACTACGAACAGTGCTTTGTGTACCAAGACGATCTGGTCGTCTTTGGTAGAAATTTGAGTTCTCATAACCAAAACCTTATGGATGTTTTTAGCAGACTTCGAAAAGTAAATTTAAAATTAAACCCATTGAAATGTAAGTTTCTACAAAAACAAATTTTGTACTTAGGGCATATAGTATCAGAAAAGGGTATTCTACCAGACCCAGAGAAAATTCAAGCATTATCAAATTATCCGCAACCCCAAAATAGCAATGAAGTTAAAAGGTTCGTTGCATTTGCAAACTACTACAGGAAATTTATTCGAAATTTTGCCCAAATAGTTGCACCATTGAACATGTTACTGCGTAAAAACTCACCATTCATTTGGAATAGTGACTGTGAAAAATCTTTTCAAAAATTAAAGCATTCCTTAATAAACCCCCCAGTATTGCAATATCCCAACTTTTCTCCAGAAAACGAATTTATTTTGCAGACAGATGCTTCGGGCCTAGCTTTAGGATCAGTTCTTTGTAATTCCGATGGAAGACCGGTAGCTTACGCGAGTAGGAGTTTAAATAAAGCTGAGATTAATTACCCAACAATAGAGAAAGAACTGTTAGCCATAGTGTGGAGTGTCAAATACTTCCGCCCCTCAAGTTCACCTGCGCATCCACGCCGGCTACAAGCCCAACGTCTGCAAGTGAGTGTCAGCCCCCGCCAGTGACACGAGTGCGCCCAGTTCGCGCATCTCAACTCGCTGCGCCGGCACCTGCGCGCGCACTCGGGCGAGCGCAACTTCCTGTGCTCCGTGTGCGGCAAGGCGCTGTCCTCGCGGGAGCACCTCAAGTTCCACCTGCGCATCCACGCCGGCTACAAGCCCAACGTCTGCAAGTGAGTGTCAGCCCCCGCCAGTGACACGAGTGCGCCCAGTTCGCGCATCTCAACTCGCTGCGCCGGCACCTGCGCGCGCACTCGGGCGAGCGCAACTTCCTGTGCTCCGTGTGCGGCAAGGCGCTGTCCTCGCGGGAGCACCTCAAGTTCCACCTGCGCATCCACGCCGGCTACAAGCCCAACGTCTGCAAGTGAGTGTCAGCCCCCGCCAGTGACACGAGTGCGCCCAGTTCGCGCATCTCAACTCGCTGCGCCGGCACCTGCGCGCGCACTCGGGCGAGCGCAACTTCCTGTGCTCCGTGTGCGGCAAGGCGCTGTCCTCGCGGGAGCACCTCAAGTTCCACCTGCGCATCCACGCCGGCTACAAGCCCAACGTCTGCAAGTGAGTGTCAGCCCCCGCCAGTGACACGAGTGCGCCCAGTTCGCGCATCTCAACTCGCTGCGCCGGCACCTGCGCGCGCACTCGGGCGAGCGCAACTTCCTGTGCTCCGTGTGCGGCAAGGCGCTGTCCTCGCGGGAGCACCTCAAGTTCCACCTGCGCATCCACGCCGGCTACAAGCCCAACGTCTGCAAGTGAGTGTCAGCCCCCGCCAGTGACACGAGTGCGCCACTCGGCGACACGTTCGATATTAGAGTCGTTTTCAAAAAATTTGTACATAGTTAACGGCTTAATGAAAAGAAAAATTTTGTGTAACAAAAATTAGTCACACAAAGTATATGGGTAACTCCGTTACACAAAAATAATTAATTTTTTTTTTAATTAATCCCTTAATTCTGTACAAATTTTTTGAAAACGACTCATGAACACATCCACAATGGTTTGCATAAATATTGAGGGTCATAATGTACAGTCATGGTAAGAAAACCTTCGTCAGTTATCAAATTCATTCCTTTGTCAAGTCGTAAACTCTTAGTACCTTTTGAAACTAAAGCACTATGCAAACAACTGCACATAAAATTATACTTACATAGTACGATAACAAGGATCAAATTAGTGTTACACCTTTGACCTACGTCTAGTTTCATATCAACAACAAACCTTTTTAAAAGCCTATTTAGTCATTACAAACTTTTAATAAGTTATGATTATCTTCTGTTTAATTGTCAATGTCTATCACTGTCACATATTTTTGCAATAATAATTCATTGCTCCGTCGTGTTTGTAATTTGATAATGCCGAGGAATTTAAGCATCGAGGAAAGAGCTGCAATTATTGCAGACCATGAAGTTGGGTATAATATTAGCGAAATTTCGTCAAATCTCAACATAACAAGAGATACTGTAAGGTTCTGGATCAACAGACACGCGGAAGAGGGCACTCTTACTGATCATCGCCATACTAGGTCTGGACGCCGCCCGACTCTCACGCTTGCACAATTAGATTTTATGAGGCAAAAATATGAAGAAAATGGTTTTGAGAAAACTAGTTTTTTTGCTGAAATGTTTGACGTGCCTCCAAGAACAATAAGAAATGGATTGCACTCTATCGGATTACATCACCGCCGTCCTGCCAAAAAAGTGGCTTTAACTAGTGCACACAAAGCTCAACGTTTAAGTTTTGCCCGATCATATGTAAATTTCGATTGGTGTTACACTATTTTTACGGATGAAAAGAGCTTTCAATCATCTCAACATGGTAGACTACACTTGTGGAGAACAACTGGAACGAGGTATTTGGAGGACCATATTGTGCCAAATTTCAGTTCTGGGCGCATATCCGCCAACATTTGGGGTTGGATGTGTGCTGATGGAGTAGGCGAGCTTGTTGAACTTCCGCCTAGGGCAAACGCAGCAAGTTACATAACCGTTCTGGAGGACAGCATGCTTCCAAGCGTTCGTACTGTATTTCCGGCTGCAGAACTAACCGAGTTCAATTATGTCCACGACAACGCCCGTATCCATACAGCACGTATCGTGAACGAGTGGTTCCATCGGCACCCTGAGGTGGTGGTGATTCCTTGGCCTGCAAAATCGGCGGATATAAACCCGATCGAAAATCTCTGGGGTTTAATGGTGCAGCGGTGGGTAAATGATAATGAAAGGAGCAAAGCAGCTGTTGTTGAACATTGCCGAAGCGTTTGGGAGGGCTTCAGAGGCACTGACATATGCTCTCGTCTTGTTGGCTCAATGCGAGAGCGACTACAAGCTGTGATTGATGCGAATGGCGGTTATACTCGATTTTAGTTAAGTTTTGTTTATTTTAATAAATTTTACCATAATTACAAATTATGTTTACTATTTTATTTACTTTTACTACTATACATCCACGAGACGGCACGATTGAACACGAACTCAAGCCACATGCTCGTAAACAAGATGACACAGTTGTTATCGTTATCTCTTTCGTATGATAAAAGCAATTTATCCTAATCTCCGATATTACACGAGCATTCACGAGGCACTATGAAGTTTTGTAGTCTAAAAAGTTGGTAACCTTTAATTGTAACTGTCATCCCGACTGGCGGCGAGTGACAGCCGTTTCACTGACAGCAACATGACGGTCGTTATACTCAATCGGTAAAGCAGAGTATCGCTCATACTGAGCAAACGAAAATAGATTTTAAGGTGACGAACCTTTTCTTACCCCGTTTGTCATAATGTATGTAATTGTTCAGAATTGTTATAAAACAAACCTAACCTACCCCACACAGTTCTACAGGATGAACATTTCAAAATTTCTGAAAAATTTACTGTTTCGGCGGGAAAAAAATGACATTACATTATGACTAAACATTTTATGCCACCAGATACTAATAGGATTATTTTCAAAAGCAAACACTGCTTTTTTAGCCTTAATTACTTATTCTTCATCCTTTTAACAACAGCCTCCCACAAACCTGCAAAGTGAGGCGTCTCCGGTGTTAACTTTTTCCATTAACACAGAACATGCGGCAAAGGCTTCGTCAAGAAGTGCAACCTGACGCTGCACGAGCGCGTGCATTCCGGGGAGAAGCCGCACGTGTGCTCGTCGTGCGGGAAAGCCTTCTCCCAGCGCTCCACGCTCGTCATCCACGAGCGCTACCACAGCGGCGCGCGGCCCTACGCCTGCGGGCTGTGCGGCCGCGGCTTCGTCGCCAAGGGACTGCTCTCCATGCACCTCAAGACTACCTGTATCTAGCCTCTAGCCACGATGCCAGCCAGTAAATTGACTGACGTAGAGTGAAGTTGTCTTTGCACCTCTCAAAAGCTGCCAGCAAGATATGCATCGTGTCACTTGATTTCGGCGCCCTTCGACACCGCGCTTCTAGCCGCGGAGCTCCAAAGTGCCGCCTCAAGTTGCATCGTTTGCTCACAGCGAATAGGCCAATACAGGGTATGTATTACAATACCGAAGTACGAAAGACCGAATGTATTAAAACATCGAATGGGTCAAAAGACCGACACGATTTTTTTCTGAAACCGTTAACTTTTTAAGATTGTTATAAAACAAACCTAACCTAACCTAATAGGTTCTGTATGATGCCGTTTTAATAAATTCTGAGAAGTTTACGGTTTCAGAAAAAAATCGTGTCGGTCTTTTGACCCATTCGATGTTTTAATACATTCGGTCTTTCGTACTTCGGTATTGTAATACATACCCCCAATACAGCGGGTCCACCGCTGTACTCTTTCACGATTTACTGCATTTTTGTGATGATTTTCTATATAAATTTTGTGAAATAGTTAAATGGGTCAATGACAAATTCGCAAAGGCTACTACGTATTTTTTACACCAAACTATAGGCGAAAAACTTAAGAAAATGACCTGTTGTTTGTAGTAGTGCACAGAATTGATATGGAGCTTAAGTCATTTTTCAAATTTGGAACGTCAATTTGTTTATACGGACGCGTTACTACTACATACAACAGGTCATTTACTTAAGTTTTTCACTTATAACAAGCGCCGTTACCGTCCAATGTGTACAGATTTTTCCGAATGTAATAATCAATCTTCGTCTGTGGTTTATCAATGACTGTAAATAATTCGTCGATGTATACAAATAACGGCATAAAAAATGGTGTTACCGGAAAACGATAACTGATAAGTGTAACCCATGTCTGTCTGTGTATAGTCGACCAAGAAAATCCTTTTCCACCAAAGCCCAGTTTAGACTTGCAAGAAAAATCGTGCAAGTTGCATTAGTTTGCGGCTCTCGATTGACAACTTCAAACTCGCTCGCTTGACGGCCTTGCAATGTAATACAACTTGTACGATTTTTTTTGCAGCTCTAAACGGGGCTTAAGGTTCCATGTCAATTGTACGGCTTTAAACGGTATCCTATTATCTCGCCTCATTCGTTTTTCGTTTAATTCTTATTTTGTCTCATTCTGTATTCGTCTTCGTCTTGTTCGCTATACGTCACTATTTTTTTTGGTCAAATTCTGCTACTTGTCTATCTCTTAATACGTCTTACTCGTATGCCGTCACGGTCTTCCTTGGGCTCATTCGTCGTTCTTCCCTTTCGTTTTTTGACTCATTTACTTATTCGTCAAAATTATTTCGACACTTTCGGTGCTGGTCACATTCGTAATTAGTCTATTATGTCTAAATATAGACTGTGAATGATACTTAAAACGAGGGAGACAAACAAGAATAAGTCATATGAAATACGAAAAACGAATAAGACTTATTAAGAGAGAGAGAGAGAGACAAGTTACAGAGTTTGACCAAATGACACAATGACGATAGCGAACAAGACGAATAAAGAATGAATGACGAAAATACAGAATGAGACGAAATAAGAATTAAACGAAAAACGAATGAGGCGAGATAATAGGATACCCGCATTAAAAACTATTATGAGGCAATGAGACAATCAGCCTTATGGTTATAAAAACGGTAAAGCAGTTACTTGTTCGACATTGGATTTGGAGACAGAAAAGTAATGATTAAAATTTGATCCAGCAGCACCTATATTCTGAGTGAGACGTGGAGATGAAGAAACTTACTCAGGAGTGGGCATGTCAAGGTTGATTTGATTGATATTTAATTTAATTGACGTGTTTGAGTACAGTGGAAGTCTCACTAATGTGGGAGAGCTTGACTTCAAAACATAACAACCTATGCGTGTAACGTGACACGCATGTACAAATCGCTTTTCATCCACTCCAAAACGTCTAAGAACTGCATCTAGTTTCAAAATTTAAAATGTGCAGTTCGTTAGTCCCTCGATATAGTTTGTTGTTTTTTTGCAGATACAGTGGCAGTGTTTAAGAGAATTAAATGTGCGAATGATAGCACTGACTGGATGCTTGATTTTATGATCGGAAATGTTAGAACATTATTTTTCCGTTTTTATATGCTGCAATAGACAGCGGCTGGCGAGGGCCCATCGTCGTAGTTTATCCTCTTCGCGTTGTTGCGCACTATTTATTTATAAATGCCCACTTAATGTTTTTTAGTTAAAATGATTTATTTGCCTGTCATATTGTTATTATTGCATTTGCAAGGAACAGATGAGTCGTTTAAAAAAAATGTACATAATTAAGGGATTCAATAAAAACAAAACTTAATTGATTCCTTTGTGTTACAAAAGTTTCTCATATAGTTTCTATGACTAACATTCGTTACACAAAGGACGATCGTGATTTTGTTTTAATTAATCATGTTTTTTTTTTGATAACGACTCAGATACGATAGTTAAAAAGAGTTTGTAATTATACAAGTAGTACAAAGTGATTTTTCAGTCGCACTGGTTGTTTTTATTTGACATTTTGAATTTGAGTTGTATTTAGTAATTCAACCAGATGATTTCACGAAACGGACAACACAAAATTCAAAATGAAAACAAGAAAAATTAAAATAATCAAGTGTTCTATTATCAATATTGGATGGCATTTAAATTAAAATGATGACTAAAAATAATTTTGTATAGTTCTAATGATTTTACCTCATATTTATTCAACATCATGTTATACCAATTTATTGTACTTATAATGATTTTTTCTTGGTATATTTACTGTTATAGTCCTTATTTCTGTGTATTCGACAGATTTAGGTACTTATTATTGTAAACGAAAGTTCCTAGTTACATCGCACAACTTTACTGTTTGTCTAAAAGTGGTGTAGAAAACCGGATTGCACCATTTTTTAAAACTATTTTATTCTGCCTTTATTATTATTAAGTAGGTACTCATTCTGTTAACTCGCATAACCGATTTAGGTTTGCATGCGTCGCGCTTGCAACTTTCCATGTAACGCTAAGAGATGGTGGATTGGAAGTGACGGTAAATGCGATTGTGATGGCGACGACGGTGACCAAGAGGCAGGGCTGGGCAAAATACATGCTTTGCTTTAATTAAAATACAAATTACAAAATACTATCTCGCATGTATTTAAAATACGAAATACAAAATACTTTTAAGTCGAGTATTTGAAATATAAAATACAAAATACAGTATTTCAGGTATTTTTATTTAAAATACAAAATACAAATTACAAAATACTAAGTAGAATTAAAACGAATCCAACCCGGCATGGGCAAGCAGAGTAAAAGAAAATTACTCTCTTTAAACATGAAACTACCGTGAGGTCGTGAGACTCACTCATAGTGAAACAATACAGATTATGGTCCGAGAGCTGGCACCAATTTTTGGGTAGGTGTTTGAGGCAAGCTGAAAACTTGTCACATACTTCTCCTATTATACCCCAACACAAAACTGCAGACCTGGCTGGTGAGTAGCGGGGCTAAATGAAACCATGACTTTTTAATTATTTTTTTGGTTCCAAAAATATATTTAGGCAATATGCAATTTATATACAGTTGTGGCCATATAATTAAGAACGATTATTTATTGAGATGATTTTTTCAAAGTAACAAGTATAACTAATTGCCCGTATTTTTTTTATTTCTCTCGGTATTGCGAAACTTTTCCGTACTACCGGTACATTCATTTATGCAACATAGTTGGTTAAAAAATTAATAGAGAAACTTTATACATTCGATCTGAACCTAGTATTAGTACTTACTGGCTGGTCACGTAATTAAGAACGCTGAATAGTTTATTATTTTTTCAAATTTAAATAGAGAACACTGTGTGGCTCTGTGGTTGTAGATTATTATTCGTATAATTTTGGCGCCATTTCGTGCTGTTAAAGTCTTAAAAGTGATTACTTCGTATAAAAACAATGGGGAAAAATAAAAGTAGTGATAAATCTACAAGAGAAGTAATAATAAAACTTCGCGAGAAGAATTGGTCGTATAAAAAGATAGCCGACTATCTGCAATGTTCAAAAACAATGGTTTTCCATGCCGTAAAGCATTTTTCCACGTATCAAACTACTTCAAACGTTCCACGTGGACCTAGACAGAGAAAGTCATCTCGTCGAGATGATCGAAATATCGTTCGTTTGGCAAAACAAAATCCTTTTAAAGGGTCTAATGAGTTGAGAAAAGAATATTTTGGCGAAAACAACCCTTCAGCAATCTCTGCACGCACTATTCGAAGGCGTTTGGTAGAAAATAAGTTGAACGGAAGGATAGCAAGGAAGGTGCCTATGTTGAAACGATGTCATAGGCAAGCCCAACTTGCATTTGCAAGAAGGTATGAAAACTGGACAGTCAGACAGTGGAAAAACGTTCTTTTTTCTGACGAGACAAAAATAAATAGGGTATGTTCTGATGGAAAACGATAAGTACGACGCCCTCCGAATAAAGCATTCGACCCAAAGTACACAAAAGTGACATTAAAGCATGGCGGGGGAAATGTGAAAATTTGGGGGTGCTTTTCTGGACATGGCGTTGGACCTGTTAGGCTGATAGAAGGAAACATGGATCAATTCCAATACAAAAATATACTGCAAGAAACAATGTTACCATATGCCGAAGACGTGCTTCCGGTTATTTGGACATTCCAGCACGACAATGATCCAAAGCATACTGCACGCACCGTTAAGGAATTCCTCACATCACAATCAGTTTCAGTCTTAGATTGGCCAGCCAACAGCCCAGATCTTAACCCAATAGAGCATCTTTGGTGCGAAGTCAAGAAAAAGGTTTCATATCGACAGTGTGGCAATTTGAGAGAGCTGTACGACGTTTTCTTAGAAGAATGGAACTCTATTTCTCTTGCGAAATGTCAAAAATTGATAGATTCAATGCCTCGCCGGTGTAAAGCCGTAATTAAAAGCCGTGGACATGCTACTAACTATTAATTTTAATTCAAATGTATTAAATTGCTTTTTTTTCTATACCAACTTCACATTAATATGATTTATTTAATCTAAGTTTCATATAAAACAACTCTCGAGCAGTTTAATAAATCGTTCTTAATTATTTGTCCAGCTTCATTACTATTTGAATTTATTAGTATAGAGAACAAATAAAATTTGTAAAAAAAAATGTTAGCAATTATGCACTATTATTCTTAATCCCGTTTGCTCTATCCATGTGGCTATTTTATAACATAACTTGTTACTTCTAAGAAGGAACACAACTAGACATATGACATGATTTAGATAAAAAAAAATTGGAAACTTCAAATCGTTCTTAATTGTATGACCACCACTGTATGTTGTAGTTTAATGTTTAAAGAATAAAAATAATAATAAGCCAGATGATTTAGTCGGGGCTTTAATATTGCCAGGCGCGTGCAAACATATTTTTCAAAAAAATATAAAAAATGTATTTGATGCAACTTGAAATTTTAATAGAGTGTATTATTTATAACTAAAAAATAAGATTCTCAATAAGACAGGTCATTTTGGTGGGACTTTCTACCTGCCAGGTGATTTAACAAATATACTCACTCGCACGGATATATCATTTGTTAGATCACCTGGCAGGTAGAAGGTCCCACTAAAATGACCTGTCTTTTTGAGAATCTTATTTTTTAGTTATAAATAATACCCTATTGAAATTTCAAGTTGCCTCAAATAACTTTTTTATATTTTTTTGAAAAATCAAAATATGTTTGCACGCGCCAGGCAATATTAAAGACTAAATCGTCTGGCTTATTTTTTTTTTATTCTTTAAACATTAAACTACAACATATAAAAATTGCATATTGCCTCAAATATATTTTTGGAACCAAAAAAAATTAAAATCATAGGTTCATTTAGCCCCGCTACTCACCAGCCAGGTCTGTAGTCTTGTGTTGGGGTATAATAGGAGAAGTATGTGACAAGTTTTCAGCTTGCCTCAAACACCTACCCAAAAATTGGTGCCAGCTCTCCTACTATTACTCACGTTTCAAAACGAGTCGAGTTTAACTCGACAGTTTCGGGCTAATCCGTAACCCTTCCTCTCGGAAGAGTACGCTACGGCTGTGCCAAACGTGCACTCAAGTACGCTACGGCCTGAAATACCTATGTCGACTTAAACTAGTTTTGAGACGTGGGTAATCCGTATTATTTTACTAAAAATTACTTTCATTAAAGGAAACTAGGTACTTTTACTGATTAAAAGCAGAGTTTCCTTTCCTAAACACCAGACTTAAGTGTTATCTGCCTCTCATAGGGGAATGAATAAAGTCATGTCTACACCGGTGCGTTTTCATGTTCAACTTAAGATCGCTAAATTAAATCTAAATGTATTTTGTTAAAATGTATTTTGAAGTCATAAGTATTTGAAATACTAACTACAAAATACCTTAGCGTCAGGTATTTGAAATACAAATTACAAATTACATTTTCAGCGAGTAATTGAAATACAAATACCAAATACGTATTTGTATTTCAATTACGTATTTCAATTACAAGTAATTCAAATACTGCCCAGCCCTGCCAAGAGGCTGTTGAAGTGAGCCTGTGTTGGTCACGTCTAGCGCTTGTAGTGTTATGCCTTGATCGCACGCACGGAGCAAACGGGCGAGACAGTAAAATGTTTCTCGGCCGAGACAGTGATGTAAGCGAGTGCTGATCAGTCTGATCACACATGTTTTGAAATTAGCACAGTCAGTTCAGTTCTATTGAGACTACATGTGGCCGAGTGGCGAGACAGAGCACGTTCGAGACAGTGGCAGTGAGCGAGCGAGACAGTGCCCAGTGCGTGCTCTGCCTAGTAAGTAGAACGGGAGCCGAGCTACTGTCTCGCCGCTTTGTTCGGCCGAGCACTCGGCGCTGTGTTTGTACTAATCGAGTATTTGGCCGAGAGCACTGTTTCGCCCGTTTTAGCATTTTTTAATTTAAGCAAACTTCCTGCTAAATTATCTAAACGACCTTCGTAATCACCCCATAAAATATCCACAACGATCTTCAGTTCAACCAGTATAGTCGACCAACGAATTCTCTTACCACCTTAAGTTTAAATTTAATTTGCACACATTAAAACATTTAAGACTTTATCACTACACATATACAATTCAAGGTGACAATCAGGAACTGTCATAAAAATGGGAAAGCAAAGCTTTCGTGGTCGACTATGAGTACTTAAAAAAAAAAGTGTAGCCATTATTTGTTTTTTTTTTCAAGTGATTATGATGGTAAAAAAGTGTCCCAAATATTTGTGTCAGTTTTGTGACGTTTTTTTCATACAGTTTATATGGGTCGTCACAAAACTGACAAAAAAATTGTATGGAAAATTAGGATATTTTTTTTAAGAAAAGGGCCCTGTTCCTCCTCATCTCGACGCAAACGCCTTGTAATAATAATTGTTTTGCTCACTGCGCCGCACTCCGCACTCCGACCTTCACCACTTTTTGTACGCAATGACTTATCTCGCGTTATCGGAGCTAACTATTCTAATTAATGAAATAATGAAGTATACAAATTGTAAATAGATATAAATTAAGTATAAATTAATGTAGTATGTGTGGAGACCGCCAAGTGCCTCAGGTTGTGATACGAGTTATATGTGATCCTCAAATATAACTGCCCTGGAACCATTTGTTTTACTCGGTGACTCGCCGCCATCCATCACCCGACACTCACCAATCGACAGCGGAAATGTTTTCCTGATTTGTCACAGCGATACAAATTATCGATAAAGTGTCAGAAATGATAATAGATGGTAATGATTTGTTTGTATCATTAACTACACAAAACCGAACTACTTTAGAAGCATAGGAATGGAGCTGTCATCTTCATCAGCCAATGCTCGTCCACTGCTGGACATAGGCCACGCCACGCCACTGAGCACGATCCCATCCAGCTCTTACCATCGCTCCACCGAGTCAGAGGACGTCCTACGCTACTTTTGCCGATCCGTGGTCTCCACTCAAGAACTCGTCTACCCCAACGGTTATCGGTTCTTCGGGTTATATGACCGGCCCATTGCCACTTCAGCGTGCTAATGGAGCTGTACCTATCTAAAACAGGGTCGAAAAAAACTACTATGAACTTTCCTAATACGAACTGCCAAGGATTGGAATTCGCTCCCGTCGTCTGTATTTCCAGATAAATACAACCTCTTTAAGACTGGAGTGAATAGGCTGGTACTGAACCAGTGAGATACACCTTTGGCCTCATCTGCACTTTTCATCAGGTGAGATAGTGGTCAATCACGGGTTAAGGCCCATTTAGATTAAGTATACAACTTTCTTGCACATTCCATACAATAAAATTGAGGCAATAAAACATTGCTCAGTCCAAAGCTTAGAAACCTTAGGTTTAGACTGAGCAATGTTTTATTGCCTCAATTTTATTGTATGGAATGTGCAAGAAAGTTGTATAATCTAAAAGGGCCTTTAGTTTTTCTTTATTTCTTTAAAAAAAAGGGTGCGGTTAGTGTACGACCCTGTATTTCGAGTGCACTGATTAACATTGTGGGAATTACAATTTTTAAATTTTTATTTAAATGTCTTAAAATACCTACTAATGTCCGAAATTTTAACGAATTTTTTTAACCATCACTGCCAATGTTAATTGCTGCGGTCGTTTTGTCGACTCGGAATGAACGACACATTCATATTTGAAATTTACCATGAGCTTTACGGGAAGGAAAACGTCGTGAGGGAACCTGCTAACATCGAAAAAATTCAATGGTGTGTGTGAAGTTCCCAATGGGGCTGCGTGGGAACTACGGTCGAAGCCCAAGAGACTTTGGGAGGAGGTCTGTGCCCAGCAGTGGGACGTAATATGTCTAGGCTGGGATGATGATGTATGAATGAACGACAACAATGCACGACCTAATGATTCAAACTAACGTGAGGCCGGGGCCACTGTCAGGGTAGAGCAGGTGAGACCCTAGGGGTTTAGATTGAGTGAAACAAAATGAAGGTTTAAGACGTATATTTAGCCCCTAGGGCTTAACTGACAGAAAATTTATATCTCGAGGGTCGCGGATTCGAGAGTTGAGTGGGAAAGCGTTTCTTGGCAAGGTTTCCCTGGATTAGTCTCCGAAGCGTAGACTGCCGGTGCTGGACGAAGGCTGGAGACAGGTAGTGGCCCAGGGTCAGCAAGCGGCAGGAGTAAATCTTGCCGTAGGAGCGAGGAGAGGTCTTCGGTTCCAGGCAGCCAGCCGAAGAAAGAGCGCAAGAGGAGATGTGCGGATGTTGGAGTTGGTATAAGATCCAACCCGTGCTGTGCCGCCCTGAAATTATGTCTTGTTTAGACAAGGGGTTCAGGTGGTCTTTTTCTGCCATCCATCCAACCGGCGTGAAGAGAAGCTTCCTAACCAAGTCAGCTTCAGCCCACTTTAGAATAGCAAGATAAATCGCACAAGTTGCTATACATTGCAGCGTTCGATTGCCCACTTCAAATTAGTTTGCTTTGCGGCCGCGCAATGTAATGCAACTTGCACGATTTTTCTTGTAGGTCTAAACTTGGCTTAAGAGTTTGAATAATCAGAGGCCGTATTGTCCCCCGTGTTTTCGTGGTCCCACGAGGGAGAACTGTTTCTCGACGTCCCATTTGTATGTGCGGTTGTGGAAATTTTCGTTCTGTATATTTCCTGCATAGATAAACTTTTTCGAATATTTCGTGAAATCTCTAAATAAACAGAAAGAAGATAAGAATTTATAAAGCGGGATGATGTCGTAATGAATTGTATTGAGATATCTCGGCGGGGCATTTGTTGGAAAAATTAAGATAACGTTTGATAGACCCTTATTAATGAACTGAAACAATTACTTTGCTCACCCGTTTTATAATTAGGTACAGTACAACATTTAAACGTTTACATTGTTGATTGAACCAAATGTTTTGAACAGCTAAACGATGCTGCTTAGGTAATTTATGATATAAACGTGCCTGTACGGCTACGCATGCCGATTTTAAATAATTTATTGAATCAGGCGTTACCTAGTGTCAGCGCGTTAGACAATAAAGCCCCAGGTTATTATAGGTACATTATGGTCATTCAAACCGGGTCGACAATTACAGGTCGTAATTCAACCGCACCCACAGAACAGAAATAGTAGATTATTCAACAAGGGAGGAAAATAACCAATATCACACGAGGTTATATTCCGAGGGTTGATATTGGTGTTTTTCCCGAGTTAAACACTCTGCTTTTCATTTCGACTACAAGGAAAGTAAGAAAATATAAGTATAAATAAATAAAAATGTCTAAACTGGTCAATATGATCGTTGTAAAATATTTCAATGGAGTTTATTGTTAAAGAATAATTAATTTAACAAAATTTAGAATGTTCAATATAATAATCAATGAAAACAGTAGATAAAGTAGGTATTTTAGTAAATTTATTTATAAAATATGTAAGTACCTAACCAATTTGAACCAAGGAGTTAAGCTGTATAGAGATAGGCTGTGTGGACAGTAACATTGTCGTTTACCGTCTTTTTTTCTTAACATTTTCTAACTTTTCTGGTTTAAGTCACTAAATAAGAAACTAATGTAAATTAATAATTGTTATTGTCCACACAGCCTATCTCTATACAGCTTAACTCCTTGGTTGAAATTGGTTAACTTACATCTTAATATATAAAAGAAGAAACTGACTGACTGACTGACTGACTGACATATCAACGCACAGCCCAAACCGCTGGGCCTAGAGATTCCAAATTTGGCACGTAGGTTCCTTATAAGGTCTAGGGGTGCACTAAGAAAGGATTTTTCAAAATTCACTCCCTAAGGGGGTGAAAAGGGGGTTCAAAGTTTGTGTGGGGAAACAAGATTAGTTCGACTATTTTATTCGAAACTTCACATAAGTACTCCTAATGATAAATGAGTAAACACGTGTTTCAGGTTTTTTGAGAATTCAACCCCTAAAAAGGGGAAAGGGGTAACAAAGTCCGAAAATCAACATGGGTGTTGTTTCTATGGTTTATCGGGTCGCTGGTTATGAAAACAACAACGGTTTTAAAATCCGATGTGGCATACGTAAAATACCATCTCCCTGGATGGGGAGCGATGGGGTTGAAATGTCTAAATATCAATATGGGTGTCGTTTTTAAGGTTTTGCCCAAACCACTGGACCTAGAGACTTGAAATTTTGCACATAGATACCATACAATGTAGGCATCCACTAGAGAAGGATTTTTGAGAATTCCCACGGGAACGGGAAAAAACGGGATTTATAGATTCGAATCTGAGTGACCGTATCTCAGTAACTATAATAACTACACTCTTTAAATTTGATACACAAGTAGTTATTACAATAATTAAAACATTAATTTCAGGATTTTTCAAAATTCCCACTGGATAAGGAATAAACGGTATTTGTATATTCAGTTCAACGGAATCCTATGAACTATAATAACTAGACTCTTCAAATTTGGCATAGAAGTAGGTACTTATAATAGTAAAAAACAGTTTTAAGGATTTTCGGAAATTCCCACGGGATAAAGAAAAAACGGGATTTATCGTTTTACTGGTCGTAGAAAGCTGAAATTCGGCATATAGGTTGCTTGGGGAGTGTAGAGGAGCATTGAGAGAGGACTTTTCAAAATTCCCACGGGAACGGGAAAATAACGGGATTTTTCGTTTTACTGGTCGTAGAAAGCTGAAATACGGCATGTACCTAGGTTGCTTGGGAAGTGTAAAAGAGCATTAAGAGAGGACTATCCAAAATTCCCACGGGAACGGGAATAAAGGGATTTTTTGTTTTACTGGTCGTAGAAAGCTGAAATTCGGCATATAGGTTGCTTGGGGAGTGTAGAGGAGCATTAAGAGAGGACTTTCCAAAATTCCCACGGGAACGGGAAAAAACGGGATTTTTCGCTTTACTGGTCGTAGAAAGCTGAAATTTGGCAAGTGGGTTCCTTGAAGAGTTTAGAAGAGCATTAAGAGAGGACTATCCAAAATTCCCACTGGAACGGGAAAAACGGGATTTATCGTTTTTCTGGTCGTAGAAAGCTGAAATTCGGCATGAGGTTGCTTGGGGTGTGTAGAGGAGCATTGAGAGAAGACTTTCCCCGTATTCAGAAAGTATTTTCCGAAATTCTTACGGGAACGGGAAAAAACGGGATTTTGCGTTTTACTGGTTGTAAGCTAAAATTTCAAAATTCATAAGTTTATACTGTAAGTAGGACGCAAAGGGCTCTTTAACCGACTTCAAAAAAAGGAGGAGGTTATGCATTCCATTTAATGTATTTTTTTATGTAGGTATGTTCACCGATTTCTCGGTCAATTGCGGACCGATTTTAAAAATCCTTTTTTTATTCGAAAGAATATAATATACTCCTGAGATGGTCCCATTGTCACGCAAGCAATCTTGCTTGCATGCTTGCTTGCTTGCCTGTATGCTTGCTTGCTTGATATCTTGGTTCTTTGGAATTCTCATGATACACGTGAGCGAAGCCGCGGGCAAAAGCTAGTATTTTATAAATAAATTTACTATAATACCTACTTTATCTTCTGTTTTCATTGATTATTATATTGATCATTCTAAATTTTGTTAAATTAATTATTCCTTAACAATAAACTCCCTTGAAATATTTTACAACGATCATATTAACCAATTTAGACATTTTTATTAATTTATACCAACTTATATTTTTTTACTTTCCTTGTAGTCGAAATGAAAAGCAGAGTGTTTAACTCGGGAAAAATAGCAATATCACCCTCGGAATATTGGCACCCTCGCTGTGCTCGGGTGCCAAGTAACCTCGTGTGATATTGGTTATTTTCCTCCCTTGTTGAACAATCTACTATTTCTGTTCTGTGACCGCACCTGCTACAAACAAATGGAGGCGTACCTTGAATATTAAATAGCAAAGTTTGTTACAGGAGAGTTGCTTTACTTGTGTAAAAAATACATTTATGGAATTACTTGTGACCAGCGGGAATTCAATCGAACAAATCCGACAAAACAGAAACCCACTTAGTACCCACTTATAAGAAAACAAGTAGGTTTCTTTGTGAATACGTTTGCTACTTAATTTCAATATTTATCATCCATGTGAGGTTATTCACCCTGTTATGTAAACTACATATTAGGGCAACTAAAGAGATATGTGATGCATGATTTTTTTTAAACATAGAAAATTTATTTATCCACAAATTTTGGCACATGTAAATAAATAGGTATACAATACCAGCGGTTCGCCCGCGACTCCGTCTGTGAAGAATTATTTGTTGATCGCTATCCCGCGGGAACTATGCAATTTTCCGGGAAACTATCCTATGTCCTTCCTAGGGTTTCGAACTATCTCCACACCAAATTTCATCTAAATTAGTTCAGTGGTTAAAGCGTGAAGTGGTAACAGATAAACGATAAGAATTTTTTTGCAGTTACAATTATTAGCAAGGATTTAACGACATAAAACCGGTAAACTGGGGTAACTTTAGGAAATTTTGGGGCTACTTTGATAGATTTAAAATGGTTATAAAAACGCGAATATTCATAGCTCGATTGAGTAAATGACGTAAAAAGTTAGGTAATTTATCAAGGTAATTATTTCACTGCCACAGCCACAGATGGTCTAAAAAAATAAGGACTCTGCGTAAAAACTGTTTTCCAAAGTAGCCCCTGCATTTGAAAGTAACTCCACGGTACAATACAAAGTATAAGTTTTTCTATTTATGCCAGTTTTGTGCCTCAGCTTTCCGGACAGTAAAATAAGAAAGCCTCCATATAAGTACCTAAATTTTGTACTTCGTATGTCTCGCCACATTCTTCCTATCGTACGGGCGAGAGAAAAAATATTTGCATAGTCGACGGCTGTATTGTATGTCAACAACTTGAGAAGCCTTGTTGACGAATTGTCGACATCCAGCGACGTCACCGTATCACAGATATTTTCGTTACTGGGCTGGTTGTACAGTCGACCAAATAATTCCTTTACCACCCTAAGGTTTAATGTCAGTTGTACGGCTTAAAAAGCTATTTTCACTTACAAGCCAGTGTGACAATCAGCCTTATGGCTTTTCCTCTGATGTAGGAACTGTCATAAAAAATGGTAAAGCACTTACTTGGACGACTATAACTAACTACATACATTGGAGTCCTTAAAAGAGTGCCATGCATAAATGTAGAATAACACCACGATCATAAGTTAACTATTTAGGTATGAATGCTGGACACATACAGTGGTGGTCATACAATTAAGAACGATTTGAAGTTTCCGATTTTTTTTTATCTAAATCATGTCATATGTCTAGTTGTGTTCCTTCTTAGAAGTAACAAATTATGTTATAAAATAGCCACATGGATAGAGCAAACGGGATTAAGAATAATAGTGTATAATTGCTAACATTTTTTTTTACAAATTTTATTTGTTCTCTATACTAATAAATTCAAATAGTAATGAAGCTGGACAAATAATTAAGAACGATTTATTAAACTGCTCGAGAGTTGTTTTATATGAAACTTAGATTAAATAAATCATATTAATGTGAAGTTGGTATAGAAAAAAAAAGCAATTTAATACATTTGAATTAAAATTAATAGTTAGTAGCATGTCCACGGCTTTTAATTACGGCTTTACACCGGCGAGGCATTGAATCTATCAATTTTTGACATTTCGCAAGAGAAATAGAGTTCCATTCTTCTAAGAAAACGTCGTACAGCTCTCTCAAATTGCCACACTGTCGATATGAAACCTTTTTCTTGACTTCGCACCAAAGATGCTCTATTGGGTTAAGATCTGGGCTGTTGGCTGGCCAATCTAAGACAGAAACTGATTGTGATGTGAGGAATTCCTTAACGGTGCGTGCAGTATGCTTTGGATCATTGTCGTGCTGGAATGTCCAAATAACCGGAAGCACGTCTTCGGCATATGGTAACATTGTTTCTTGCAGTATATTTTTGTATTGGAATTGATCCATGTTTCCTTCTATCAGCCTAACAGGTCCAACGCCATGTCCAGAAAAGCACCCCCAAATTTTCACATTTCCCCCGCCATGCTTTAATGTCACTTTTGTGTACTTTGGGTCGAATGCTTTATTCGGAGGGCGTCGTACATATCGTTTTCCATCAGAACATACCCTATTTATTTTTGTCTCGTCAGAAAAAAGAACGTTTTTCCACTGTCTGACTGTCCAGTTTTCATACCTTCTTGCAAATGCAAGTCGGGCTTGCCTATGACATCGTTTCAACATAGGCACCTTCCTTGCTATCCTTCCGTTCAACTTATTTTCTACCAAACGCCTTCGAATAGTGCGTGCAGAGATTGCTGAAGGGTTGTTTTCGCCAAAATATTCTTTTCTCAACTCATTAGACCCTTTAAAAGGATTTTGTTTTGCCAAACGAACGATATTTCGATCATCTCGACGAGATGACTTTCTTTGTCTAGGTCCACGTGGAACGTTTGAAGTAGTTTGATACGTGGAAAAATGCTTTACGGCATGGAAAACCATTGTTTTTGAACATTGCAGATAGTCGGCTATCTTTTTATACGACCAATTCTTCTCGCGAAGTTTTATTATTACTTCTCTTGTAGATTTATCATAACTTTTATTTTTCCCCATTGTTTTTATACGAAGTAATCACTTTTAAGACTTTAACAGCACGAAATGGCGCCAAAATTATACGAATAATAATCTACAACCACAGAGCCACACAGTGTTCTCTATTTAAATTTGAAAAAATAATAAACTATTCCAGCGTTCTTAATTACGTGACCAGCCAGTAAGTACTAATACTAGGTTCAGATCGAATGTATAAAGTTTCTCTATTAATTTTTTAACCAACTATGTTGCATAAATGAATGTACCGGTAGTACGGAAAAGTTTCGCAATACCGAGAGAAATAAAAAAAATACGGGCAATTAGTTATACTTGTTACTTTGAAAAAATCATCTCAATAAATAATCGTTCTTAATTATATGGCCACCACTGTATTTACATCAGTGGGCGACTAATAATTCGTTTTTCAACCTTGATGCTATTTTCCGTTATTATAACTATATGTCAAAGACAAAGTTAAAATATCTGTATTGAATTCAGGCTATAACAAGCACTTATTATGAATGAATGTCGAAGAATCTACCACTGGTTCGGAAAAACCCTGTTGAGAAAAATCTGACAACAAACTCCACAAGGTATTAGCCAGATATAAGTATTTTTTCAAACAGATCTAAGTGCAATGTTATTAAATTACATACATCTGAAGTCTTTCACACTAATTTTTTTAACACAGTTTGTACGATATTTGAGACTAGGGATTGTCAATGCAGATCGGAATTATTTCCAAACACTTCGTCGATTTAACAGCAGCCTCCCATAATCTTCTGCTATAAGGTACTTCGGGTGACATCAATTTTTTTTTCATTTAGGTTTGCTGCATGACACTGATTCACTGAAACGCTCTGCCGCTTTAATGCCTTATCGGATCGCATCCCGCAATTCCCGCATTGGTTAACGGTGTAGCTCCTCCACTTCGATTCTCTTCTGTCCGCTTGTCTCCTCGATCCTCGTGGAGTCGCCAGCGCCGGCAGCAGGGGTCAGTGTCAGGGGCTATCGCGGCGGGCGCGGGCCGGGCCGGTGCCGCGGGCCCGCCGGCGCCCGGCAGTGAGCGCCGAGCCGCCGCCGCCGCCACACGACGCGACCGCGACCGACCGACGCCACACGACCACACACTCGCGCACACACGTGTAAGTACTAAAAAGTTTATCAACAAAAAGTATGAGGCTCTATGCTTCACGTAATTTTCAAAACCTACTCCTTATTACTCGTAATATTTAAAATTTATTAGTGAGAATATTTCACGCTAAAACGATTGAATTACTATTTATTATTCGTGTAATTTTAATGATGACATTGACGATCCGGTTCGCGATGATTGCTGATTAATATTTGATGAGGCCGGTTTGTTTAATGAAAACAACTGGTGAGAATTATTACTTAATTGTTAATTAAGGTCTGTGGTATGCGTGCCACAATATATTATGAGTGTCCACGGTCGGAGGTTCGCGCAGTGTTTTGCTTCAGGCAGTACCTATAAAAGCATCTGATGCCGCGAAACATTAAAAAGATTAGGTTTCAATTTACCTCGGCTTTTGTATCACTTTGAAAATATTTTCGTCAAACTACATAAAAAAAAGAAAATTCGTTAGATTCATCAGCGTCCAGTCCGAACCCTTGGCCCTAAAAGCTAAACATTTTTATAGAAGTTTCTATATGATTTAGACGAGGAATATAACATCAAACTTCGAAATTTCCATTTCAATTCTTCCACGGGAACAAAACTGCGAGCGAAAACTGTCTCCAATATTTTCCTTACTAAAAAAAAGTAAAAAAAAAAAACAAAATAGCTCTCCCGTTTATCGCGGCTCAGCGCCTCGCCTAGCTTAACTTGACTTAACTAATGATAAACTTTTGATTAAATTAGGCATTCGGTTGCGTGTAAACATTCGACTCCCGAACGTTATCTTTATCATTCGCTCAGGGGCGTGTGACGCCGGCGCGGGCGCCGCGTAAATAGCTCCATTCTATTTGCGCGGAGAGGCGCCGCCCGCGCCTCCGCGCCTCTGTTTTTCTCAATAAATCATCGCATTTCGAGAGACTTAAAAATAACAAATCCGATATTATCTTGACTACACGTTATAGTCTCACGACGTTTAAACTGTCACGCCCGAAACGTAGTTTACTTACTTGTAAGCGAATACTATGTACATAAATTTCCATACACTTGCCAAATAAATTTGTATATTTGACGTCAGTTAAAAGCATCATCCATCATCATATAACAGAAAGCGTTGAAATGGTTATCAGGACCCCAATCTAACTAACCAAAAGATGATGATTGACTATCCTCTCGTTGACAGAAGTCTAGTAGAGTGATCTGCGCGGATTTAAGTTTAAAACGTAGTAAGTACGAGGTACTTTACTTACATAAAATAATTTAAAAAACAATAAACCGGCTTGTTTACATCCCACTGCTGGGCGCGAGCCTCCACTCTTATTATTACTTTAACGGCGCTGGCCGTAGGTGTGGCCGGCGAGATCGACGTGAGCTGCGCATCTCATTATTACGCGAATAGCTGATCCCGTGTCCGTGCGGCTCCACGTGCCAAATAGCGTTTGCATTTTTATCGCGCAGTTTACAAACTATTAGGTACGATAGTTCACGTCTAGAATCTAATCAGATAGGAAAACACTGGTTTTCTTGGAGCGGCCTCGCGCGTGACGGCGGCATTAGCTCCCGTGTCCTGAGCCATAAATATTCGTTTAGCGGCACCGTCGGAAGCTGCAGCAATCACCTGATGCAGACAAATGGAAGATCATTCTATTATTATGGAGCTATCAGCGCGGTCTTGAAGCTGTTCGCTTTCAAGTGATACTTACTCGAGTTGAGCCGCGCATCTGAATAAATAAAACGATTTCCACAGACCGCAAATTAATTATGATCATTTTATATGGTGACTTGTGTTCCGCGCATAAAGTAGTGTACTTCACGTTAGGAATATTATTTTATTGGGTAAAGAAGCTAGGTTCTTTGCTACAAGTAGTATAATTATGTTGATTCAAACGACGTAGGTACGCTGTTCTTGTCACTTCATGTCCGCTGCGGCTCTTGTAACCACAAACCTTAAAGTGTTGACATGATATTTACGCCTATATAATTTAGCAACTGGTAGACTTTGTAGAGCCACAGAACGCGAACCGGTCCCCCGTAACCTCATCGCGCTCATAGTTCAAACATGGCGTCAAGAAAAATATTTATTAACTCACTCGCGATGATAAACAGTATCTCAGCATTACGTGAATATACTAGTTTTTGCGTCAAGTATTGGATAACGTTATCAATCATTGTCGATTCAATAATATTAGTTTTTTGCCGAAATATGTAGATAACTTCGTCGGAGTTTGAGTCAAAAATACAACGCACAATATGGTTACCAGAGCAGGAAAAGTTGGTTCACTTATTTCGCATCTATAGTTTCTTCTTATTACTTCTTTATTCACATTAGAACACGAAGACCGTCTTTTTATTGGTGGTGGAGTTGTGTATTATCTCATGCACGTGGCTCCCCCCTTCGCTACGCTTCCGCGACTCGCGTTGTTTACAAATTGCACACCATTTTAATAATTATTACTTGTACAATGTTGCGGTGACATCAGACAGTCCAGGCGATGGGAGATTTGCGACGAGCAGAATCATGGCAATTAGCGACGCAGAACAATACTTTATTTGAACGCAATCATTTTCGCAGACGCTCAGTTGCTACGTAGTCTAATAAACGTCAAGGAATGATAGATTGTCTCAAGTACTACCTACAGCATCAGAGGAAAGTAGATTTACGTGATAATTATTCTATTTTAAGACATAATCTTCAACTTTTGTAAAACGAGAAGACGTTTTTCTTATACGAGTAAAAACTACGAATAGATTTTCAATAACGGCGATCCACACATAATAATCTTACCGTAACATTCTGCATATATCTGTTATTTGATCGAAAAGAAATCAACAACGGTTCGCTCCATTACGACCTTGTGGTGGATTGTATTACATTATATTCCATCCTTTTTCTAAGCGTCAATTTCCTCGTTATTTATTTCGTCTCTACTATTTGTAGAGCATTCTTAACTGTGATGTTCTCACTTCGGATGAAAAATATAATAAATCGGTAAAGCACCTAAATAGTAAACAAACGGTGACTATTTTGATCACGATTATTTAACCAATTAATACGCTCTTGTTTTAATGGAACAATCCCAAGTTAGCCAAACATTTCTTAGGTTGAATGTCATACTGATTTGCAAGTGAAAATAAACTTTAACGTTGACCAAAGGACGTCGTACCTGGGCTCGGCCAACCAAATGTCTTGTTCGACTAGAGACTGTCTGTACATTTATAGACTTATTCCGTTTATCCATCCTAAAACAGCCACAGTCAGTGTGTAAATTTCACTTTCTTACCTAGGTATGTACAAGTGAAAAATAATAATAATCATCAAGTTACAATAATTTGAACTTTGCCATGAGCTCTACGGTGAAGGAACATATCATGAAGAAACCTGCATACACCTGCGAAGAAATTCAATGGTGTATGTGAACTTCCCAATCCGCACGGGGCCCGCGTGGGGACTACGGGCCAAGCTCTCTCATTCTGAGAGGAGACCTGTGCCCTGCAGTGGGATATAATTATATAGGCTGCGATGGTGAATAATTATTGCAATTAAAACACTAGTCTGTGAATTAGAATTTTATGTACATCAAAGGTTTGTGTATGTTTCTGTAAATGACTGTTCACAGACGTGGGATAAAATCGGAAGAAAGATATCATGTACCGATTCTTCATCACGTACAGGGTGGATAGATGGACACGGATCCACCTTTGGGACTACCCTGCTGCCAACAACCACGCCAACAGCATTGTTTTAGGGTGGATAAACGGAATAAGTCCACTAAATAACAATGCTATCACAAGCCTTAGTCCAGGGATTCCCAATCGTTTTTATACTGCGACTCTCTTTTCACGTCGTAATTTTTTTGCGACGCGAAAAGAAAATACCTGCGTTTAGCTCTAGATACATAAGCATGTGACTCAAGACGTTTCGCACAGTTCGGGATCCCCTGCATTTAGTCTGTTTGTCGAGCTGGCTAGTGGCTACGACGAGGCAGTGGCACGCATAAACAAAATAAACCCTCGACATCACGTCACACGGCCGCGCCCGCCTGCTGCGTATCCGCTCTTAGGTATACTGATACGAGTCGACGCGATGTTTGCCCCAGCTCCCAGTACTTGCAGGACTTTAGCCCTTGACAAAGAAAACAATCGAGAGCTAGGCAAATAGAGGGCGGTGGCTATTGTGTGGGGTGGAAACTCTAGCACTGTGCTTAGCTTAGGTCATACGCCTCAATCTGATTCATAGGTAACGAACTTAGGTTAGGTTAGTTATATTTACACAGACTCAGTAACATTTTGTGGAAGATTTTGTTTCGTGAATGAGGTGTTAAGAATTAATTTCCGGAAACGAAATAAGCGTAGGTAATTAAAAAAAAAATTGTTTGTGTCCCTGTGCGGCTATGACGCAGTTACAATGTAAACCTCTTAGTAGTTTGCAATCTGGCTGCTCAAAACGTGTTACATAATATTGACAATACTTACTGATTTTTGAACTATTGTCGAGCTGAACCTTACCTTGGCCTTGGTGGTTCGTTCAAGTCTAGTGGTTAGTTCTTGGTGGGCCGACTGTATTGCGCCAGCAAAATCGCGAAGGGAATCGTGTAGAGCCAGGCTCTATACCTACTACGAAATTCGATTGTTGAACTTTATATGGAGCCGTTCAAAGTCAAAGTCAAAATTTTTTAAGTATTCAAACTACTTACACTAATATTATAAAGAGGAAAGATTTATATTTTTGTATGTAACGAATAAACTTAAAAACTACTGGACCTATTTCAAAAATTCTTTTGCCGTTACAAAACTACATTATCACTGAGTGGCATAGGCTACTTTTTACCACGGGAAAACACCTTTTCCTACGGGAAAATTAATTTATTGCGGGCGATGCCGCGGACGGAAGGCTTGTTTTGGTATCAATTGATGCTCCTATGATCGTCGAAGAATCTACCACCGGTTCCGTTCACGCTAATACGCTAATTATTAAACATAGTACCTAGCCCAAAGTAGAGCCGCTGCAGCCTTCAGATCAGACGCTCTATGTTGGAATGTGAAGGAATGCCATAAATATTAGCTATACTACCTATATAATCTATTAAATATCACCGAAAACTAGTTTGATAAGAAGTTCTATTTTACATACCGAATATAATTAGTTATGTAAATTAAGCGCAAATGACGCTGTTTCCAAACCAAAGTAGTTCCAAAGTACTGACTCGGCATAAATAGAGCGTGTTGTAAACAGTTGGGCAATTAATTATTTACTTCCTATGAACTACGAGCTGTGTGAAGTTCACTTCAGTTCACAGTTATCCAGCGCTGTGTTCGCCGTGAACTCAGCGCTGTGTTACGACATTACGATCTGTATATGAGTGAAGCGGCTTCTAGAAAATTCCGTATCTTACACTGATTACATAACTACGTACCAACCGATAGTCATATCATAACATATACTTACCAACACATATTTTTATTATTTAATGTATAGATAACTAACTATTGAATATTTTATTCTCGCTAACATTATACGTATTGTTAATCCGCTTCATGACGCTTGGATCGTCTGAACTCCAGGTTATTAAAGACTAAGTAGACTATCTATCTCTAAAACTTTTGTCTTTCATTCTTTGGTTTACGAAACCGTAAAATAAAGAGCAATTCCTCCTTTCCCTGCAGATCATGCTATGTTTCTTTAGTTATCCCTGTTTGATATCTTTTTAATATTATTTCCTCCTATTCTCTGCTTGTATTATCTTAACTAGCGAGTGGAACCGCAAGTTTTGCTAAAATAACAACGATTTGTTGTAAATTACAATACTTAAATTTAATTCACGACTTCCTTTCATTTAAGCGTACCATATCACTGCAAAATAACATTAATAGAGCCATAGCTCAATAAGCCATCAATAAAATTCCGTAGGCACAAACCAAAACCGACCACTTTTCGTTCGTACGTTATTTGGAGATTACATGTAGCAACGGCCCGGCTCTCGGCGCGGCAAATTGTTGACATCACGTGGTCTATCATCTTTAGATTCTTGGCGGAGCTCCATGGGATGCTGCAAATTAACTAGAGCTTTCTTAATTGTCCTTTGACTCTCAGATTGCTTCTCAATGATCGCCAATTGAAAACACTGCGGGAGAGCACCCAAGCGCCGGTCGTCCGTCAGACGACCTCAATCGACAATGCATTTGTATCAATCAAGCAATCTAAATAAAGACCGATTCAACTGATCGAGTGCAAGAGTTAGGAATCGCGCGCTAAATTGGACATCATTAATGTCATTCACGTGTGGGAAATGCGTCACGCTTGTCTGGCGGCCGCAAAAACCATGCCTGTCCACTTTGACCTTGGGTGATGTGTTTGTTTATCGTAGCGGCGTTTTTAATCCTACAATTGCGGCTGGACAACCAGCGTATCAGCGCTGACTAGACGTCCCCCACGTCTTCCGATACCATCGTATCGCCATTAGCGAATGCTATCAAAGACTTGACGTATGGGTTCTGTCTGCTACAAACAAACTACTCGAGACGTCGATAAATCGGCTGGAACTGGTTCGGCGGCGGGACCTGAAGCGGCGGGCGTTGTGGATATCTCGGGTCGCGGGTCGCGATAGCGTATCGCGAGAGAGCGGCGAGCGCCGACACACTGACTCTGTATCCGAAATCCGAGCTTCGCAATGCCACGGCCCTGCGCTTCATTCACTGGCTGATTAGCTGCAGCCAATTTAAGAGACCAGACTGTACCCACCCAAGTACTTGATGATAGCTGGCGATACGAGGCGAGGGGCTCACCTCGGAGGTTTATTTCATCGCACGAAAATCATCGCCGTAAACTACCGTTGGTTTATGCTTGTGAAGCGAAAACTCAGCCCCTCATAATTAAGCCCATTGTGAATTATACCGTAGCATCTGTGTTTACATAGTAACATTGTTTACATAGCAAGAACATACAATACAGCGAGGAAAAAAACTGACCCGACAAATCAATTGTTCAAACCATGCGTTCTGGTTCTGCTCTCGTGTCGTTTGACGTTTCTAATCATTTCTAATTTAGGTGTCATGCGACCCACCATCTGTAATTACGATTGGACAAAAAGATAACAAAGAATACAAAAAGAGACACAAATGTACATAACAAAGTCTATTTGTTAGTTCAGTAGTACTAAATGCTAGATGCACTTCCGTTCGGAAATCGGGAATAGGTACTTATACTGTACTTTACTTTAGGGGACCGTTTCGTCCGCAATATGTCTTGTTCTCTGTAAACTGTCCCACTTGTTACGTTTATTTACTGCAATGAAGAGCGTTAAGAAAATACACGTTACAATACAATGTTGTGACATAAATCAAGTTGTCGGCGAACGATAGCGCAGTAAACAAGTGCAGCGGGCGCGCCGCCGCGTCAGCGCCGCGCCCGCGCAGGCCTCCGCCGCACCTACCCACACACTCGCTATAGCTACTCGCGCGCAGCGTATGAGTAGTATGATATGACTCTATATATAGTCTATACAGCTTGTAGCTGTAGAGTGCTTCGGCACCTGTTTGGTACTAGCTCGAGAGGCTGCGTCCGGTTTGCCTATAATTGACATTGCAGTTATTGCCTCTACTGACTTACCACACCTGAGGCCGTATTGTCTAACGCTTCTGTTGCTTGCCTTTGCTTTCACAGTCTCCTTCTGTCATCCTTTTATACCGTTTGACAGAAAGAAATAGAAATTGCGAAGGTAAAAAAAAAGTGACATGTAAATGTAAAAGAGCCCTTTGCGGCCTACTTGCAGAATAAACGTTTTGATTTTTGATTTTTTTTTAAGCGTCAGAAACGTTAGACAATAAGACTTCTAGTTTAATCATGATAATCTTATCAAACTAAGTTTACATGTCTAACTAATATTAAAACCGCGACAGTTGGGTACGGATATATGGATGTTTGTTAATCTCTCACGCTAAAACGGTTTGACGGATTCTAACGAAATTTGGCACACAGATAGTTAATAACCTGGATTAATATAAAGGATACTTTTTATCCTAGAAAAATATCTTCGCAGCAACAACTAGAAAGTTATATAAGTATTGAACGAAACGGTATACCTACCTAAACTCCACGGCTGAGGTTAGAGATAAAAAAACCCAGCGTCTACCGAACGAGAGCTGATGCTCGCTCATGCATGTGCTTTATAGACAATCCCGTGCGAAATCGCGCGCCTTAAACAAATTATTTTTGAATCTGAGCTGGTTTGTTGATTATAATGTTGTAAGCTTATTACTCGTTACTCATTTGGAGTCTGGACTAGTATTTATTTATTGATAAAAAAAATATCGACTCGTTAGCTCAGCGCGTTACAACACAAACAATTTACACACGCCGTATCAGATCTTATTCGAAGTCATTAACCGAGTCGTCTGCGCCCGGCCCGTCGGTTCACAAATGGTTTAATTAGGTACTTGATAGAATATCTCGCGGTAGTATCGCCGCCGCAGCCTATCGCCGCCGCTGACGACGCAAATTTGTGCGTTATCGGCTGATAGGGGCAGCTTAACATTCGCGGACGACGGCGCACAATCTAGGTCTGAATCTTATTCTAAAGTAATTTTTCCACGGCGATAATATTCTACAATGTAGATTAATTAATAATCCGCCTCGTTACAAGTGAACAGACGCGACTGTTCGGTTAGACACCCACAAGACCCACTGAAGCCATACAGGGGCTGAGGCACCAACAAAGATCAAGGATTTTTTCAAATAATAAAATAGGAATTTAAAATTTGAATTTGGACTCTTTAACTTATAAATTACTTACAGAACAGGTAGATTTAATATGAATGCCTTTAAAAATGCTTTGGTTTATCAATAAGCCAGCATAAGTCAGGTAAGGAAACTATCGTGGGGCGGCCAATTGATCTGCACTAATAATAATAATAAATAATAAATATTAGGGGACATTCTTACACAAATCGACCTAGTCCCAAACTAAGCAAAGCTTGTACTATGGGTACTAGACGACGATAAACATACTTATATAGATAAATACATACTTAAATACATAGAAAACATCCATAACTCAGGAACAAATATTCGTGCTCATCACACAAATAAATGCCCTTACCGGGATTTGAACCCAGGACCTCTTGCTTCGTAGGCAGGGTCACTACCAACTAGGCTAAAGCGGTCGTTAAAATAGTTCGCTTGCATGGGGTGCGTGGAATGTTTATCTAGTCTAGTCCTGAGTTAGGTCCGCTGCAAAATTACAGTCTTCATTGGATATATAAGACGAGCAGGGCTGGGCAAAATACTTGCTTTTGCTTTAATTAAAATACAAATTACAAAATACTAACTCGCATGAATTTAAAATACGAAATATAAAATATTTTTAAGTCCGGTATTTGAAATATAAAATACAAAATACAGTACAGTACTGTAAATACAGTATTCAAACCGAGTTTCGGGCTAATCCGTAACCCATCCACGTGTGCACTCAAGTTCGCTACGGATTATCCTGAAATACTATGTCGACTTAAACTCATTTTGAGACGTGGGTAATCCGTATTACTTTACTAAAAATGACTCTCATGAAAGGAAACTCTACTTTTACTGATTAAAAGCAGTTTCCTTTCCTAAACACCAGATTTTTAAAAGTGTTATCTGCCTCTCGTAGGGGAATGAATAATGCCTTGTCTATACTGGTGCGTTTTCATGTTCAACTTAAGATCGCTAAATGAAATCTAAATGTATTTATGTTAAAATGTATTTTGAAGTCATAAGTATTTGAACTACGAATTACAAATTACATTTTCACCGAGTAATCGAAATACAGTTACCAAATACGCATTTGTATTTCAATTACAAGTAATTCAAATACTGCCCAGCCCTGAAGACGAGATATAAATAAGTTCAGTTCTCGTACATTATTTAGACCACTCGGCAAAGCCTTGTGGCGTAAGCCTTATTATTTATGTAAAGATTAAATAAAAAACCGTTAATGAGCTTCTGATATTTCGACATAGGTAGTTGCATGCATCACGATCACCGATATGAGACAAACAATATCCCGCAGAGAAAACCGTTCGTAGCCCGTAACAAATAAGTAAGTATTTTTTGTGTCGTAGGTACCTATTATAATTAGCCTTATATTACCTATTATAATTTTGAAAACTGTATTCTTCTATTGCTATTTGTATGATGTGATTGTTTTATGAGCACTAATAAATTCGGCTGTTGTGTCACAGGTATCAGGTTTGATGCGTCTACAAAAACTTATTTTGATTTTTGTTGCTACGTCTGATACAAATCTACGAATCACTCTGATAAAATATTAGTTGTACAAAATGGTATAAACGTAATATTCGATAAACGCTTTTAACATTAGTAGAATATGAAGATGACAAATAAAATAATCGGTCGTGGACAGATAACACATCGTGTTGATTCACTGTTTAGCGACGAGTGTTAACGAAAACCACCAACAGTGATGATGGTTGGTTGCTAGCGGCAAATAAAGCAAAGCACGGCTATAAGGTTTACATAGTGCGCTCAGAGGAGATTTTCTTTGAGACTCAGAACTAAAAATAACGGGAGTCCTGGATCTAGATTTTTTTTACGGGAGAGGGAAGGAGGGGGGCAAACTGGAGCATCCGCCCGGGCGGCAGTTTCAGTAGGCGCCAAAATCGTAATGAAATATGATTGAAAAAAAAAATACGGAAGACTGATTGGCTCACCGTTGATTTATGTTACAAGACTCAAACGCTGGAGAGAGGCGAGGGACGCCACTGTGAAGTTTCTGCCCGGTTCCAAAAAAAAATCGTAAAAAAATAATAAATTGCGATCGCGCATATGACTAGACAACCTTACTAAGTATAACTATCTATTGTACCAGCTCAGTCTGTAAAGTATAAAAATATATTTTAACCGACTCCAAAAAGCACGAAAATAAGTTTCTAGGTACTAATCTGTTTGAAGTTGGTACCACAGCACGAGCCAGCAGTAGTGGACCTAGTCAGTACTTTACTTACATACCTACTAAGTACATAATATCTATTGGAATCCTGCTGACTCGTGCTGAGACACCGATTTCAAACATATCAGTAATTTTCGTTGTGTTTTGCAGCCGGGTAATTTTTTTATCAATCAAACAAAAAATCAAAACAATTAAATTCTATGGTACTTTTTGAAGTCAGTTGAAAATGGGTTATTCAAAAAGGATTCTTTCATTGTAGAGTACCTACCTTAACTAGGTACCGTAATCTACTAAAACTTATGAAAACACGAAAAAAGAGGACTCGTTGAGGGCGCGAGAGCCCGAAAATTGGTGGCATCGGTTGTGGAAGGAATACGATAACATATTCCTCTAATAAAAGCTGTACTTATAATGTGGCTATGCGACACGACTAGATTGAACAGTCTGTACGACGCGGTCCCGCCTACGCTCTTGTTAATTCTATTTCTATTCTTCGCCACAGTTCTATATCAATTTATTAAGTCTTTCGTATATTTATGCGTGTAAATGATTTCCAATCACACTATTATCTGTCCTGGTTTTATCTAATTTAATACGAGTTCAGTGTCACTGGCGGAAACTTACAATTATGCCGTTGATAAAGTTGGGTATTCTTAGTGTTGCCCAGTAAGTATTTAATTACATAAGTAATTTTGTAGCCTAAACAGTCAATTGTAGTAAGTACGTGATTTATCGAAAATACCTTCTTTATAGGTCCATGCACAAAATTTAAAAAACGGCCGTTAACTTCACAATATGTTTCCGCAAACTCCCTCTAACAGCTTTCAATCCCGTAATTTGTCCGATATTTTAAGACATTTTCTGCTTCTCCGAGCTAAGATCTCCAATGAACTAAAAATCATTGAAATAAAAGGTCGAACTAACACGATTTTGTTCTATATATTATCTATACTTATTAAACAGTACCGTGACTGACTGACTGACTGACAGACAACGCACAGCCTAAACTACTGGAGATAGAGACTTGAAATTTGGCACACATGTACCTTGAGTATCGTAGAGGTGCAAGGAAGGATTTTTCGAAATTCCCACGGGATAGGGAAATATCTAAACTTTCTTTGTTTATTTGTTTGTTTGACATAGGCTACTTTTTCTTTGGGAAAATGCAAAAGTCCCGCGGGATGGAAATAAGTGAATTAACTTCAGGACTGATTTTAAAAATTCTTTCACCAATAGTAAGCTACAGTAGCCGTGATTGACATAGGGCACTTATTTCTGGGAAAATCCAAAATTCCCACGGGATAGAAATAAGTAAATTCAATTTCAGCACTAATTTTAAAAATTCTTTCATATGATATGATATTTCTATCCCCAATTGACACAGGCTAATCTTTCTTTGGATAAATGCACAATTCCCACGGCATAGAAAAAACTGAATTCAACTTCGGGGCTGCTTTTGAAAATTCTTTCACCAATAGTAAGAGCAGCTACAGTATCCCTGATTGACATAAGGTACTTTGTCCGGGAAAATGCAAATTTCCCGCGGATCGAAATAAGAAAATACAACTTTGGGGCTGATTTTAAAAAATATTTTACCACTTGAAAGCTACATTATCCCTGATTGACATACTAATTTTTCACCGGAAAAATGCTAAATTCCCACGGGATAGAAATAAATGAATTGAACGTGGGGGCTGATTTTTTAAATTATTTCACTAATAAAAAGCTACACTGTCTCTGACTTTCAAAATAGGTCAAAACAGTTATTTCTATCCAGCGGGTTAAAATGTTGTTGTTTCAATCTAGCCACCTCCCAGAACGAGAACATTTGGCCGTAGTTCCCACTTGGGCGCAGTGCGATTCGTACAGTGCGGGTGTGTACCATTGAATTTCTTCTCAGGTATGTGCAGCTTTTCTCGCGATGTTTTCCTTCACTGTAAAGCTCATGGTAAACTTCAACCGTAATTTAGCACACTAATTCGGAATAACTCAGAGGTCCAAGCCCGGGCTCAAACCCCATGACCCTCTGCTTAAGAGACCATAGGTCAAACCACTAGGCCACCGCGGCTTACCGGCTTTAGAATTCACTTATTTAAATTTCGCGGGAACTTTGCATTTTCTTATGTTTAAATCCACCTAATAAACTACCTGTGTGCCAAATTTCATGCAAACAACTAACGTTATGGTCTTCGCGTACGAAGTCGCGGGCAAAAGCTAGTTTATTTATATACTCGTCGATTTGATTACTAGTTTAAGAAAAAGTACCTGGGCGACCGAGCTCTGCTCGGGCAGAAACTCGGTACCAAGCGTTTTCCCTGAGATAAGACCAAGCTAGATCAATTTTTCATCCCCGAAAACCCCCAAATACCAAATTTCATCGAAATCGTTGGAGCCGTTTCCGAGATCAAAACACCGGAGGGGTGGGGGGGGGGGGGGTGAGAGGGGGGAGGGGATGCGGGGGAGGGAGCGCGGTGGTATTAAAGGGGGGATGAAAATTTCATTGATTTTGCCGTAGGATGCACCGTTTTCAAGATATTTGACAAAAACACCGGAGGGGGTGGGGGGGGGGGGGGTGAGTCACGTTATACTATCGTCCGTAAACCGACTTTACAGACAACCGGCTTTTCCTGTTCTGTGCTCCCAATAGGAAACGTGCACATAGACGGTGCTGCCAACTGGTGCCATAAGGGTGCCATCAATTTGAAAGTTTTACCTTGATAAGTTTGTTTTACTGTCCGCATAGTGTCTCTTCTGTCGCATTAGTGCTGCCGCCTATAGTTACTGCACGTTCCCTATAATACTTTTTCTAACAAAAAAGTAACTTTTTCTCACAAAAAAGTAACTTTTTCTCACAAAAGAAGAAACTTGACGTTTTCTCATGAAAAATAAACTTAAAAAAAAACTAAAAATCTTGAAAAAAAACGTGGCTTCGAACCGGGGTCGGCTGGATCCGCGACCACCCGATTTCTAATGTGCCATTATGATCTGCTCGAAGTTGGCGAAATTTAGCTTTATATTCTAATGCAAACAAAAATAGCCGGAAAACACGAGTAAAAGCGATTTTCTGAAAATGAAACATAGCTAGATAAGTTTTTCATCCCCGAAAACCCCCACATACCAAATTTCATCGAAATCGTTGGAGCCGTTTCCGAGATCCTGATTATATATATACATATATATATACAAGAATTGCTCGTTTAAAGGTATTAGATAGATAGATAGATACACTTCCGAACTTCGATCAACAATTACAACTTCCCAACAAGTTTCTTGGGGTGCAATCTTTCTTGCAACGATGCTTTCCAAAAGCGCTGATCTAAACATCTAAAAGCAAACGCTGCGGCCTGTCTGCAAAATAAACTATTCATTGTGAGCAAAGGCTACTTTATTATTTCATAATTAATTGCAAGTGTCACTGAAATCAGCTAATTAATTTTCTGGAGCACCGCGACTTGCATGTCAACACAATTCACCTTCGGTGATAACAACGCGCGGCGCCCAGATTCGCCAATTAATTATATTTACATAAAATATTCCAGCGAATATTTACCATTATTGGTTTATTACGCGATAAGGAAGTTAAAAAAATGTTTTTAAATTAGACTAAGATAATAAGTCAAGAGGTTAATCACCGATGTTTTCTGAAAGCTTTTAACTGTCAAATGAAGGTCGAACGCCACACGCTGGGCCAGTATCTAGGTACTTGTAAAACGAAATATTACTTATACCTACTCAAATCATACATATACATATTGTTGCATATTTTTTGTTCAGGTAGTAGACGATTGGAAAAACGTTGCATGTTTTTCACGGACACTATCTTTACTTATCTCGGGGTTCGGGAAGCTCCGCAATATCATGCCATCCGATATACCGCAGTGTCTCAAGTCAAAAGTCTTTAATCAGTTTGTGTTGTCAGTGATGAGTTATAGCACTGAGATGTGGCCACTAACGGTGGGTCTCATAAGAAAGCTCAAGGTCACTCAGAGGGCGATGGCTCTCCATCCCGCAGATAAACTCCAGACGCCAGAGGGCTATGCTCGGAGTTTCTCTGCGGGATCGCATTAGAAATGATGAAATCAAGGAAAAAACTAAAATCATCGACCGATGAGGCCAAAAGGTTCTCCAGTGACGTCCATGGACTGAAAAACGCGGTGTACGTATAGGTAGGCCACCAACAAGATAGAGCGACAAACTGATTAAGGTTGTTGGACCACATTGGATGCGGATGGCACAGGACCGATCTGTTTGGCGAGCCTTGGGGGAGTGCTATATTCAGCAGTGGATGTCTTTCGGTTGAAATGATGATGATCTTTCTTTATCTCTATTAACAAACAATGAAGTTTTTATTAATAAATATATTTGTTAATGGCATTTTTCGTTATTGATCTTGCGTTGTCATCTAATTTTCATACACAAACCAAATTTAAAGTCAATCCGACAATTGCAAGTGATTGATTTTTGAGTTAAAAAATTTCTTTACACACCCACAGAACCACCTACATACACTGAAAAAGGCTAACCAATAGTTAATTTTTTTTTAATAATCATGAAAGTGAAAGCATTTTGTTTTATATTTCTAGTTGAATTCTTCTGAGGGCGCACCATGAGTGCGGCAGTTAATGGGTGCGCGCCGCGGCTGAACGGGCACGCGGCCAAGGAGACAGAGGCCAACGGGACCAGTGGGGAGCATCTCGCCAACGGGGACCATCTCGCCAACGGCACCAACGGGACGAACGGACATGTGGAAGACCAGGAGTGGGCAAAAAAGTTCCTGCCGCCGCCACTGCGGCTCGATGACCCCGCGAAGGCTTTGAAGGTATGTGTAACTTATCACTGATCATTAAATCCAGTTTAGAGCTGCAAAAAAGTACAAATTGAGCGTCGCAGTGTGATGCAACTTGCAAGGTTTATCTTGCAAGGTCTAAAATGCGTTTTATGTTTTTGTCCATGGTCATGTTCATTTGTTTTTTGTTTTAAATATCAGGTGTTTGATGGCGGTATTTCATTTTTGTATCATCATCTGATTTAGGTACTTATAGCTATTTTTGAAGCTTTATCAACCATTGACTGAGTTTAGCTTTTCGTGATGCTATTAATAAAACCAAGTAAGTACTGAGCTACATTGCGAGTTTTTAAAGGCACTTTGAGAGGATCGTGCACATCTAAACCTAAAAAGGTCCTATGCTATTTTCCCTAAGGATTTCCACGTTGATCGGTTTTATGCTACTCGCAGTGATTGAAGTAGTTTCACGTTAATTTACCAACCACATGACAAGAGGCCTAAGAACACTTTGCTTTCCGCCACGCGGTCGTCGTCACTCCTGAATTTTAGCGCTCTAATGACCACTAGTTTTAACATCCGCTTACTGCCTTTTAAGGTGTGAAATTTGGTGAACTCTGTCGGTAACTTTGGTACTTTGCAGATATCCTCATATTTGACTAGATCACGCTGAGGTATTATATCCAAGCATAGCTCTTTCGATTGCCCCTTTAAGTGAGCTTTCAAATAAGTCAACTCAACACTGGCAACGCACATTGTCTTTTGTCTTCAGACGTGCGAGCTGTTAGGTACTCCCCCACGCTGCAGACAATTAGTCTATCACCTCGTTTAGGTTTACCGACTCGTGACGGCTAAAGTCTACCGCACGAATAAACTTATCTTTCCGCTACTTGCTATCAGACATGGCGAATACCTAATCCCGTTTATTACGCCTTATCTGGGGGTCAATATAATATAATAATTGCGCATCTCCGATGTTGACAATCTCCCGCGAGCGGCGCAGTGCGGAGTGACCTCCGCTTATCGTCGTATTGGACTACTGAAAGCCTCTATCGAAGCGCCCGGCGCTAGCCGACTCTATTTAATTATTTAGCTGGTTGAAGACCAAATGTTACAGAATTAATATTAAACTTGAAGAGACTGGCTCTCAACACTACTTTGTTTTAGTCAGTGTCTAGATCATGGAATCTTAAGGAACCTATCTGAGCTTTTAACTTTTCGGCGATTGTAGAGTCGGAAATAGGACAAACTCAAAAACGTCTGACACGGTCTAACAGTAAGGACGAATAGAGATTCGTTTGATATTTTAAGTGGCTTGTCCTATCATATATTACTGCCGGTGACTGTACTAGTTAGACATTACCAACATTCTCGACGTTTTACGAGTAGATCTGTGGATTGGATATCATGACGCAATACCATCAATATCTATTTTCAGACCACTATTACTCGCAGTTCTTATTTCCTGTCTAAATTAACCTTGGCCGTCTTGAAAAAAAAATGCATTTATGACTAGACGAAGTTGTTGTTCAGTTGTAACTTAGCGCAGAGTCAGGCACACCGCGACAAGACGCAACCTCCCATGACACGTGTAGCGTAGCGTCTGGAACTGGCCTCAAGTTGAGCTTCATTATTCCTCATTATTTCAGCCGAAAGACGTCCACTGCTGAACATAGGCCTCCGCCAAGGTTAGCCAAACAAACCGGGCCTGGCGTCCACATCCAACCTTAACCAGGTCGATGCTCCATCTTGTTGGAGGCCTACCTACACTGCGTCTTCCGGTCCGTGGACGCCATTAGAGAGCCTTTTGGCCCCATCGGCCATCAGTTCTACGACCGATGTGCCCACTGCCACTCGAGTCTGATGATTCTTCGAGCTAGTCGGTGACTTTAGTTCTTGCGTGACTAGTTTAACTGAAAGTCACTTCCTACTTGCTTCGAATGGCCACTCAACTTATTAATATTGGCAATCAGTTTCGTAACTGGCGCCAGAGGCTGTTGCGCCTAATTAGCGGCCATAGCGGAGCGCCGGCAATTGCCGCGTCAGCTGATTGTGATATATGGCCGCCCTCGTTGCCAGCTGTACAAGCTGTTAACGTAGGCCACCCTGGCCAGGCAGTAACCAAGACTATTTGTACATACAAATACTTCGTTTTTTTTGCATAGATCAGAAAAAAATCTTGACACGCCCTTAAATTTTATTGAGAAACGCTTCTTAAAAATCACTAATGTGGTTGCCGTCACTTATTTCGTAAAAGGAATCTTCAATAAAAAAGGTACATACCAAGATCACCATCTTCTAATGCTGAAAGAAAACGAAGAAGTGGTGCCAGTACAGGAGTTTAGGGGCATATACAGGGGATATACTCATAGATGTTTCTGTATTGCTATTTAATAATATTTAATAGATAATCATATTGTATTGGCAGTGAAGTAGCGGAATTTGTTTTTATCAAGAATATTTCATTTTGAAACCAGCATCTAAAAAAGTAGTTGTATTGTGTTTTTAAGACAAGAGTCTGCAATAAGCCCTGAAGTACATAAAAAGCAGAATCACTTCCTTAGTGTTTTATTCCTTTGATTAACTTTTACTACCTTGGATTAAACATGGAAAATTTTCTACGAGCGCTTTCAATTGTTTATAACAAGAGAGTTTGAGCGGTCGGCGCCGCACCACACGCTCTATGGATTAAAGTTTAGATAGTTTAATCCACCGATACGCCGGCTGAGAGACCATTGGCTCAAGTCTTCGTATAATCGCGCTTCCACAATCACGAGATTACTCGAGGTACCCGCGACTCCTGCGCGGCGTTATCGCAGACAGCTTAATATGCTCTGATAGATGACAGTGGAGGAATGTAATTACTTAATTAACTACGTCTTTATTATTCTGAGAATAGTTGAAACAACTACGCCCGTCCTGGCTGTTCCTGCTGAGTTAAAGATAAAATATGTAGTTCAATCATTAGTAGCGACCATAATTGATAACTGTTGTGCAAGATCTTTTTCAAACTAATATTTTTCGGGACTTCATCACAAACTACATTACATTAATTACATTTGAAATTTACGATGAGCTTTACTGGTGTGTGTGAAGTTCTCACTGGTCACACTGGGCACACGTGAAAACTACTGCCCAACTGAGAGGCCATAGGCCAAACCACTAGGCTGTCACAACTTTTTTACACTCTATAAATAAATAAATATTACTAGCGTGAGCGGGATGGTTTACTTAGTACGAAATTAGGAAATTAGAATTTTTTAGCCAGCGCTGCCAGCGTTCAACGGCTCTACTAATACACCTAGTTAAAGGTTGTGTTTCTGTTAATGTCGAAATCGTCGTACGTCACGAACCGTTCACAATCAAACCGACTCCACGCGACCCACCGAAATACTAGAGTTTCAGACAATCTTATCTTTATTATTAAACAGTTATCTAGGTTTATCGAAGGTCCCGGCGAATGTTGCATCAGCACAGAAACCGAGGGCATTTAAATATGTAGTTAGATAAAGTTGCACCCGCCGCGGCCACCGCCACACGATGCAAATAAAATGTCAACTTGTGTCAAAACAATGTCGTACCACGTCATGTTATCGCGAGTATCTTTACGAGCGCCCACAGATCACCCCATAAAGATAACGCGGCAAAAGACACGTGTTGCTTCCCTAAGAACCGTCGCGTGCTGAAAATATAGATACCTAGGTAGAGCTTGCCTAATTTAAAATAACGCGCGCCCAACCACCGCATTTACGCACATCTGCCAAGAGAAATATTTCTCTATTGTAGCTTAAATTGAGTTTCAAATCCTGTGCGTAAATGTGGTGGTGGGCGCGTCATTTTAAATTAGACAAGCTCTACTTTTAAGTAAATAAACAAGCATACAATCACGTATATGAAATTGAAGCGGTACAATTCATTAAAGAAGGGCGATACAAACTAACAAGCATAGCATGGAGGTGTGCCTCGTAATGTGTTGTTTACCTACTGTCTAGTTACAGTGTAACGCTTTAACCGCCATGTTTTTTCTTTGTTGTGATTTCGGATGCGAGAACAGAAAACGCAACGCGTAGGTAGTAGCCGCAGTTTCTTGGGTAGGATCGTTCAAATGAAAATAAGTTGAAATTTATTCACAGCTTCAATTGGTATAATGAACAGTAAAACAGTAAGTCAAGATTATTCGTGCGTGGTAAGTAGACAAGGAAGGAATAGAAAGAAGAATAGAAAAAGAAAAGAGTGAAATGTGCATATGGCTAAAAAGAGATCTATTTATTTTTTCCGGCCAGAATGTAACCAAAGTTTTTTCTCAAAAATTCGATTACGTGTTGTAAAAAAGGTGGTTCAACGAAAATTAAATTTCACTGGTGTGGAGCTATCGTAATTTACTAAAACCTACTTACGATATCACAAGAAAACGTGCGGATGGATAGAAAAAGTGATTAGTTCTGAAAGGAAATACTCAGACTGACATTTCTATTGTATTTGATTATGGTGTTCCATCGCCATGCGGGACCTCATTACTTGTGCGGAATTACCCGCCAGCAGTTGGAGGTCTTCGCGCCGCCGCCCGCGCGACCTTCCCCCAAGGTCCATCGCGATGCCATCGCTAGTTTTTCAGGCTCTTGTTTACAGTAACCTGAAATTTAGGTAACTCTCGAATACGTTGACAGAAATTTTGCAAAAAAATAAAATTTAAAGGCAGTTTTTTTGGGTGCGGTCACGGTGCGGTTGAACTCGTACTTATCGACACGACATGGAATGAATAATAATAAACGACCTGATAATTCAAACCCCCATGTAAATGCCATAAGGATCAGGTCAGGTTTAGAAATTATGAAAAAGTAATGAAGTAAGAAATATAGTCTGTTTTTCAATATATTTTTTGCGCGAAAAGATTTGATAAACTGAAAAAAAAAACCAATAAGTTCACGATGTCTGTTTTCGGATTTTTCAATCGAGGGAAGTTAATAATGCTTTGAACTGTCAAATATCTACAAACACTTGTTAAACTAGACCAGGTATTTTTATGTTTAACAGAAAAAGGAAAAGATTTTGAATATAAAGTTGAATTAAAAATCGTTATTACGGAAAAATTTGCTCTCAACTTGTTTTCTACTAATTAGATTTAGTTTGATTTGGTTAGCCACCGGTTTACCGATTGTTTACGCGATCGACAATTAGTCGCACAACTCGATTAGAAGTGATCGATCGCGCGGCGCCATCCGTCAGCAACGACAGCCCGCGTGGGACTTTAATTATTGTTTGCTAATTGAAATGAGACTCACCTTGATAAGTTCGCTGAGACAGTTTTTAACAGATCACTGTTGTTTACCGTGTTGATAGGTATACTTAGGAAGGCGTTTGAAGTATTATTCGACGCCACAGTGAATTCTGCTACCGAATACGAACGTTTTTATAGTTAAGTACTTGAATTGAAAGCAAAGTTTTCGCATATCGTTGCTTAAGTAGATAGCTATCAATGCCGCACAAGTCAAAAACTAAAACTTGTAAACTTTTACGGTTTTAGGAATTGTATAAATGTCACATGGCCAACTGACTTGTGCGGTATTGCTGGTTAAGCAACGATATTGAAAATGTAACTAGAAAAAAAGCAATTGTAAAAAATTGTCAGATAAGCATCCAAGAAGTCAATAAACTTCGTATTTTTCGTCCCTAAAATGAATGCAAACATCACAAAAGAACCCGGAAGCGACCAAGTAGAGCTCTATTATTTCCAGCTTCGGGAACCATGCCAAGGGCGCATCATCAGTCAGACGCGTTTTTTTTGCGTCGCATGTTTATTTAAAATAACTATTATAACTATTATTTAACTATTTTTTCCTATTTTCCTCCTAATTAATTACATAACGTAGGTACTTTGAATATTGTGTGAGCAATCAATAAAATGAGTCTTCGTATTTCACATCTCTGTGATACCTAGTTTGGCTATGACAAGATTATTCTCTTCAGTCTTCAGACTGCTCTTTGCACTGCTGCCGTGAGCAACTGAGCATATTGCCAGCCACATACCTGCTGTTCTTACTTGCTTGGATTCGCGCACAAAAACCGACAAAAGGAGCACAGGGCCTAACGTGTAACGTGACCTCGTTACGTTTCTGCGCCCTTTTCTCGCCAATTCCCTCGTCATTCGTCGTATGTGGCTGTATCGTATCTTTGTTGTAGGGGTCCTTTCGGATAGACTTCGATCCGTAGGGATCTTTTTGTAACTAGGTACCCCTCCTTCGCACTTAGTCCATCGCTTTTGCCACCTCGTCCATAAATTTAATTATTTTACGTAATAGTAGTGCCTTGCAGTCTTCTCGTGCAGCATATACTGTATAAGAGTCTCATTCTAAATCTGGCGAGGGTATCACATCATCATCATTACCATCATTTCAGCCAAAAGACGTCCACTGCTGAACATAGGCTCGCCAAACAGATCGGTCCCGTGCCCTCCGCATCCAACGCGATCCTGCAACCTTAACCAGATCGTCGCTCCATAAAGGGTATCACATTCACACATAATTCTTTCCATTGTCTCGTTCTCTTCACCACATATTCTACAATCTTCATTGTCCTGTAGTCCCTCCCGTCTTTGCTACTTAATATGTGTTTAGTATCGGAGTGACCTGCCCCTGCCCCGATCATGGATCGTAAGTTTTTTTGTTTGTCTCTGCTGTTGATATGGCAAAAGTTAATGGTCTTAGCCACCTGGCGAATCAGCCCAATAATTCTTAAGTTTGCTGATGCGGAGTCGCTAATTGTATGTCCACGGGAGTGACAACTATTAAGTACTTCACATGCTGTGTATGACCCTTATGTGTCAGAGTTGTTTCCTGCTGAGTGTCCAGACCTTTTTAGTCGAGTATGTGGCTGTAGCATTGTGTAGTGTAAATGCACTTTTAGGTAACGTATGGTGGTTGTGTTTCAGGTGGAAGCTTGCCTCTCGCAGCTGGTGCTGGATGGCAACGCCTTACGGCGGGTGGCGGGCGTGTTCACGCGCGAGCTGACGCGTGGCCTGCGCCAGCAGCCCTCGTCGCTGCAGATGGAGAACACCTACGTGCCCGAGCTGCCCGATGGCACAGGTACGTACAGTAATATTTATTACATAAAGTTTACCACTGAAAGATGGTTTGCCTTCATTTCATATTCAACTTTAACGACCTACAAATAAAGCCAATTTTAGAATACTGTTACCCACGTTTGCAGATTTTGTAATAGCTACTTTATTTGTATGGTGTTAAAGTTGGAAATGAAATGAAGGCAAGCCATCTGTCAGTGGTAAACTAAAAGTAAACGTATTGTACGCGGTGGGCCGGTGGGCGTTATCGCTACCCACAGGACTACATCGTCTAGACATGTCTTTGACACTCTCGCGCTTTCTGTAGAGGTTGTTGATGGTTTTAATTGATGGAAAAAACCGCACTACATACATAACTCTGCTCGGTAAGAATTACAGTCGGGGTAAGAAAAGTTTCGTCACCTTAAAGTTGTCATTTTTTTGTACCAAAGTGATTGTCAGTCCTGTCAACATTTTATTTCAAACGAAGAGAATATCGGATGGACGTTTCCCATTTTTCAAAAGGTACTATGAGTCTGTGACTTGATAAAGGAATTATAACTGACGAAGGTTTTCGTACCCAGGCTGCACTGTTAACTCCTATACCTAACCGAAGATGCCATTAAAATTTACAGCCAATTCGTAAAAAATGTGTGTGTAAAACGCTCAAATAATGACTTAATATTAGAGCTTGTCTAGTTTGAAATGACGCGCCCCACCACCGCGTTTGCGCACGGGATTTGGAGCTCAATTTGAGCTACAATAGAGTCAATTGTAGCTTGAATTGAGTTTCGAATCCTGTGCGTGAGTGCGGTGGTGGGGCGCGTCATTTTAAACTAGACAAGCTATAGCAGAAAACTAAATGCTCTTGTTATCGTCGCTCACAGTAGTCGCTACACGCGCTAAAGGAACTTACGAATCAAGGCGCGTCAGCACTGTGGCGCGGTGTGTAACGCGTGTGTGTGTGTTGCAGAGGAGGGCGTGTTCCTGGCGCTGGACCTGGGCGGCACCAACTTCCGCGTGCTGCTGCTGGAGCTGCTCGGCGGCCGCCTGGCGCGCGAGGACGTCAAGCAGTACCACATCAGGTGCGCGACGCCACAACACCCCAACGCCCCATCATCCCAGCGCCCCAAAATCTTGACTCCCCAATGCCCCGATGTCTTAACGCTTCAAAACCCTAGCGCCTTAACACCTCGACACCTCAATACCCCAACGCCCCGGTGCCCCAAACACCCCAACTTCCCAACGCACCGTCGCCTCTGCACACCAACTTCCCAATGCTCCAGCTCTCCAACCTACAGCGCGGACTTTGTGTGAGGCGTTCAAATGCCTTTCATTTCTGCTGCGGTTCGAATGATGTCGCATATCGCAATATCTGCGAAACAATTCGCATATTAAACTACACATCAGCTTTTATACGAGTAGCATAAACACTTTGAAATACTGAAATCGACAAACTTTACCTTTTTTCGGGAACGTCTACGCGATTATGTCTTACTGATAACCAAAGACAATTACTAATTTGCTATTTGGAAACGCTTTAAACTGAAAAGCCAGAGAGAAGTGGGGTAAACAGACACACGCATAGTAGGTATCTCTCATCGTTCTCTGATTGAGAGACTGCGTGTGTCTGTTTACCCCAAAGTTAGAATAAATGACTTACCCAGTGGCAAGTTTCTAAGGGCGCATTCTTCTTGTGTTTCTTCTTTTTTTCTACTATGCATACGTTCATTCTATTATTTCGTATGGCATCATCCTGTGGGGTTGTTCATCGGATAATGAACGGGTGTTAAAAATGCAAAAACAAGCACTCAGGTTACTTGTGGGCGCCGCATATAAGGAATCCTGTAGAGATCACTTTCATCAACAGGACATATTGACATCCGTATCGGTGTACATATTCGAGATAATACTTTATGTTCGAACTCACATTAATTTATTTAAAATAAGAGCTAATCATAATCCCAGAGTGACCAAAGACTGCCTTAATATTGTTGCTGTGGCTCCGAATAAAACAAAACTGTCAAAGAAAACCCCAGAAGCAATGGGTCGAATCCTGTACAATAAATTACCCTACGCAGTAAAAGCTATCAAGAGTGATGCCGTGTTCCGCCTCCGAGTAAGAGCGCTACTGCGGGATAAGACGATATATAGCATTAAGGAATATCTTTCCAATGATTATAGTAAATTTGATAAACATTAGACCTCCCTGATAAAAATACAAGTAGAATATATTATAATTACTTATGTGCTTACTAAAATTATCATTATAATACCGATTAATATTTCAATGATTTTTTTGTGTTTTAATAATATAATGTATCCTAAATCAACTATGACGAGTCATGGCTGTTCTGTTTGGCTCTATATGTTATGTTAAGTGTTAATTATGTAACAGCTATGATAATAAAAATTTCTGATTCTGATTCTGATTCTTGGCAATCATGGTCTTTCCGAAAGAGTTGGTGACAAAAAAAGACGTGTAAAACTGCCCATAACGGCCTAGTTCTAGAAATAATTTTTTGATATTGATTGTGATTCTGTTCTATTCCTTTCATAGACGATGTTGTTTCACCATGGCTCTTCTGATTGCATAACCCTTTATGGAAATTTAATTGGTTGTTAATGGTGTTGCAGCGACGAGCTGCGGCTGGGTCCGGGCGAGGACCTGTTCAACTTCCTGGCCGACTGCGTGCAGGACTTCGTCCGCTCCGAGGGCATGGAGGACCAGGAGATGTCGCTAGGTTAGTCACCATCACAATTATTACTACTATTCAACTGTTATCATACTCTTAACAGAGTAGTCGCACGCGTCGGTTAAGAATCGGTATCTTATTCTTAATCTTCATGACAACTTTTTTGGGAATATAGTGTTTTCTCGGGAACGTATCAAAATATATAAAGTTTAAAACGAATAATGGACGAAATACATAATGGTCAAAATATATACTAAAATTTTCTATGAAACTATTGATGAAACGAAATTTTAAAATCGTATAATCTATAGATAGGTTTAGGTTAGGTTAGGTTTATTTTATGTAAATCCTGTAAAGTTGAGAATTTCCAAGAAAATTGCATTATATCAAATGACCATTATGTATTTCGTCCATTAGTAATTTTAAACTTTATATATTTTGGTACGTACCCGTTTTCTCTTTGTCTTCTACACCGCAATTCTGGAAGTTCATAATTGGCTATAGAGAACGTTATTGCTCAACTAACGCATAGGCTGTATTGTCTAACATGCGGACGGGCGAGAACGTATTCACTATCTCCTCCTGGACTCAGTGTCTATCGCTTTGACAGAAATGATGAAAACGATTGATTCCCAGTGTGTTATCCAATATAGATTTAGGTATAGTCGACCAAATAACTGCTTTACCATTTTTTAGGACAGTTTCTACATCAGAATCAAAACAATATGGCGGACTGTCACATTGGATTATTACTTAGTGAAAATAGCCTTTGATATTTTAAGCCATATAAATGACATTGTATCTTAAGGTATAAGTTGGCAGCCGACTCCACGTAGCAGCAGCAGACGACGTGTCGCTAGCTACGCGAACTTATACCTTATTTCTATGAAATTCCCTCCGTAGCTAGCGACACGTCGTCTGCTGCTGCTGTGTGGAGTCGGCTGCCAACTTATATGTACCTTTAGGGTGGTAAAGGAATTACTTGGTCGACTACATCTGTCTCTTCCTTTTGCTATTCTCACGGGAAGAGATAGGGCCATCCTATTCTAAGACAGGTCACGGCACAAAATCTACTATGAGTATTAACTACAAATAGGAACTTGTTATTTGTGTTCTTGAAAATCGAAATGGCGTGTTCGTTCGCAGGTTTCACGTTCTCGTTCCCGATGAAGCAGCACTCGATCTCGTCGGGCGAGCTGATGACGTGGACCAAGAGCTTCAAGTGCGGCGGCATGGGCGGCGTGGACGTGGCGGCGCTGCTGCAGCGCTGCCTGCGCGCGCGCCGCCTGCGCGTGGCCGTGCGCGTGCTGCTCAACGACACCACGGGCACGCTCGTCGCCGGCGCGCAGCAGGACCCGCGCGTCGGGGTCAGTACACCCTCTCTCCACTGTTTTATTTATTAAAGGTATAAGTTGGCAGCCGACTCCACGCAGCATCAGCAGACGACGTGTCACTAACTACGGAGGGAACTTCATAAAAATAAGGTATAAGTTCGCGTAGCTAGCGACACGTCGTCTGCTGCTGCTGCTTGGAGTCGGCTGCCAACTTTATACCTTTATTAGCTAGTCTAGCTAGCGTTGTCTAGAACTCATAACACAAAGCTTTGCTTAGATTGGGATTATTATTAGCTGTTGTCCACGACTTCATCTACGAAAATTGTAGGCAAACACATCTTGCTTAAAATTCATATTCGCTAAAGTACATAAATCCTTCACCAACTTATACAACTAAGGAAGGTGGACACAGTATAGTACAGTTGACATAGAGTCGAAAAGTGACAAACCTTTTCATTCCGTGACTGTACATTTAGCATTAATAACTATTTCGTAACATTACTCTTATCAGACGGCACTCTCATACAAGAGGTCCTTTGACTGTTAAAATACTTTATTGTGCCCTCCACAGATTCTGCGATGTTTTCCTTCATCGTAAAGCTCATGGTAAATTTCAAATGTGTACTCACGACCCTTTGCTTGAGAGGCTATAGGTCAAACCACTGGGCTAGCACGGCATGTATGCACAGTATTACAGTTTTTCAAATACGACATAGTTCCCTGGGTAGGGCGTGTGGATAGAGATGTGAGGGTAGCGTCTGGCTGCAGATCGGCGTGATCCTGGGCACGGGCTCTAACGGGTGCTACATGGAGCGCGCGTCGGCGGTGTCGCGCTGGGAGGCGGCGCGGCGCGGGCGCGGCGGCGCCGTCTGCGTGGACGTGGAGTGGGGCGCGTTCGGCGACAACGGCTGCCTCGACTTCATGCGCACCGACCTGGACCGCGAGGTGGACGCGCGCTCGCTGCTCGCCGGCTCCTTCACGTGAGTACCCGCCCGCGCCCAAGACGCCATGGGGCCTGTAGATTCGCTGGAGCCTGCAGAGGCTCCTTGCCAATCTTCTGGGACATAGATTATTAGCTTCCGTTTCATACGATAATTGGATTTCATTCTCGAGCAATCATAGCAATCGGACGTGTCCATTTAGCTTTACAGCAATTTTTATTAATTACGTGCAAAATCGCGACCTAGCTCTACATACCGCGTAAACATCTCATCTAGGTCAAGTCGTTATAGTACTTCCGCAATGAATTGTGTAGTGTAGTTCAGACTTAAATATTTAAAATGAGTGAAAGTCCTTTTAACCGAAGTGGTTTAACACGACGGAGCCCGCCGCCTACCCCCGGATCAGAACCCCATGCACATGACCATCCGGACGATGCGCAACCGGATGTCGTGGGGACAACGGAGATCAAAAACTGGCTCTCCAAAATAGAGCAGAGTCTGAACGAGGTATGCGTTATCGCTTCTGAAGGGAAGCTTAATTCGGAACAGAAGAGCAAGGTGCAAACTCTGTGCAGGAAAGTGTACCATGGAACTGCTCAAGTCGCATTGGAGTATCAGTCCCTGTCCCACAAGGCCATCCAAATTCATACTGCCCTACTAGCTCAAAAAGAGAAGCATGATCTGTCGCAACACCTTTTAGACCTTAAACAAAGTATACAGGAATCCCCTAGACCTGTCCCAACGGCAGCTTCTTTTGCGGACATTATAAAAAAAGGTTCTAATAAGTACGTTCAGGCCAGTAATATGAACTCCGTAGTCATTTACCCTTCTGACAAGACGAAGTCGAGTGAAGAAACTAAAGCCCTTGTACAAAAAATTATCCGCCCTGAAGAAATGCAGCTACAAGTAAGAGGCTTACGCAAGACGAAAAATGGAGGTGTCGTCATTAGCACGGACACCAAGGACGACATCCAGAAGCTCAAGCAATCGAAACAGCTGACGAACTCCGGGCTCACGGTAGATGACCCACAAAAAAGAAAGCCGAGAATCGTTGTAATCGGAGTGCCTACGTCTATGCAGGAGGCTGAGGTCTACAACTGCATATACCACCAAAACGTTGCCGACAAGGTGCAAGGTATGTCCGTCGAATCTTTTTTGTCCTCCATCAAACTGAGCCATAAATCTGGAAAGAGAGAAGCAGATACCTGCAACTATGTCATCGAAGTCCCGGCGAACATCCGAAAGGCCTTGATAATGAAGGAGCGATTATTTATTAATTGGTCTTCATGCCCCGTAAGGGATTTCACGGCAGTCACTAGGTGCTACAAGTGCCAACAGTATGGCCATGCCGCCAAGTCGTGCCGGGAGGAGACCGTCAGCTGCGGCCACTGCGGTGAAGTAGGCCACACCATCAAGGAGTGCGCAAAAAAATCTGAACCAGGGAGGTGTGCCACGTGCTACAAATTTAAGAAGCCGCATAATCACAAAACAGGTGACCCTGAGTGCCCCGCCAAAAAAATCGCCGAGAAAAGATACATCAATACAATTGATTATGAAGGCGTCTAAGAGCGCCGCGCCCCTTTTATTTTTTTCGGCTCTTTATTAGTTTTATAAGTTTAATTACTTAACAATGACAGATAGTTTAATTTCTGATTTAGATGATTTTACTGTATCGGATTCAGCGACATGTGAAGTTGAAGAGTGCAAACAATTTCTATCTTCTTTCAATGATCCTCTTACAATAATCACACAAAACATACGAAGTGTTTATAAAAATTTTGACAATTTCACAATTTTTCAACAAAGGTTAAATTTCAACTGTGACATTATTGTTTTAACAGAGTGCTGGTTAGGTAAACATAGTCACATACCACAGTTACCCGGCTATAGTGTATACAACACTACAGTAAATTACAACCAAAATGACGGAGTAGTTATTTACGCTAGGAATAATCTAAATATTACCGTAGAGGAACCTATTATTTTGGATTGTAATCGGCTCTTAATTAAAATTGGAGCTGATTTTGCAATATTAGCATTGTATCGACCGCCATCTTTTAGGGATAGTAGCAGTTTTATTGAGTCTCTTAATACAACATTACAAGATATGTCTAAAATTAGGAATGTAATAGCAATAGGCGACATAAACCTTAATATTATTCAAGACAACTGTGACTCCGCTGTCCAAAGTTACCTAAACGTTTGCTCCTTTCATGGCTTACTCCCTGCGCACACGCTTCCCACACATCAAAGCGGCTCCTGCCTAGATCATATCATGCTTAAAACCGATTTCCCATCAATAACATTAGTTACTAACTCGACGATAACCGATCACAGTGCTGCCCTACTAACCTTAAATTGCAAATTACCTAACACAACTTGCACAAAAATAGTGACTAAGATAAATTTTGATAACCTTGAAGACGATTTATGTAGACTTCACTTTGACCCAGTTTATCATTCTGATGACGCGGATGCCTGTATGTCGAACCTAATACAGTATATTCAGCAATCAATTACAAAAAACACCAAATATGTGCGATTGACCAATAAAACATACAATATTAAGCCCTGGATAACCCCGGGGCTTATTCGATGTATGAGGCATAGAGATAAACTACATAAAAAGGCAAAATCGAATCCTAGTAATATGGCTTTACAGTTATCATACAAAAGATACAGGAACTTTTGTAACAATCTTTTAAAGAAAATTAAAAGTATTTACGACCAAAACCAATTAGAAAAGGCTGGAAAAAACCACAAAAAGGTCTGGCAGATTGTAAAAAATGTCACACATATAAAAAAACAGCAGGAATCGTCTTCAAGGTTATTACAACTGCATTCATCACAGCTGACATCTGCAAATAGAGTAAATGAATATTTTGTTAACGTAGGAATAAATCTAGCTCAAAAATTTCAAAATAATCAATCAACTACAGGCTATACGAATCCGCTAAATTCATTTGTGTTGTTAGATACGGACGAAGCTGAGGTCCAAAGATTAATTAGGAACCTAAAAGACGACTCAGCAGTAGGGTGGGATAATATACCTAACAAAATATTAAAACGATTTAATCACATTTTTGTCCCGGTACTAACCAAACTTTTTAATCAATGCCTCTCTCAAGGCTGCTTCCCTAAGTGTTTAAAAAAAGCTGTTGTTATACCCATATACAAAACTGGCAGTAAAGTCCAAGTAGAGAATTATAGGCCAATTTCAATACTTCCGGCAATATCTAAATTGTTAGAAAAAATCATAAATAATCGGCTTATTAAATTCTTGGAGAAAGTCTCTGTACTATCAAATGCACAATATGGCTTTAGATCGAAACTATCAACTGCTGATGCTGTTCATGAACTAACGGACTATGTAGTGCGGGAACTAGACAATGGTAATAGAACAGTAGGAATATTTTTGGACCTCGCAAAAGCTTTCGATACGGTCTCTATTCCTATTTTATTGCGAAAGATAGAATCTTTGGGTATAAGAGGAACCCAGCTCAAATTATTTAAAAGTTATCTAAGTGAGCGCACCCAATGTGTCAAAATAGGCCATACTCTCAGTTGTGACCTTGAAAATAAACCTTTTGGAGTCCCACAAGGAAGTATTCTAGGTCCAACGCTTTTCTTAATCTATATTAATGACCTATGTGACCTAAAATTGGATGGTGGTAAAATTATTTCATATGCTGATGATACTGTTCTCTTGTTTTCTGCCAGCACAGAAAAAGAGGTCTACGAGCTCGCACAAAAAGGCTTTGATGTGGTTAATAACTGGCTCCGGGAACACATATTGTCACTAAATGCAGCAAAAACTAACTATGTACAATTCACAATGCGTAAATCGAATTATGCCACAACTAACCAAACAATAATTGCACATAATTGTAACTGCACTTCAGACTCATGCGTATGTCCTATGATTACAAAGGCAAAAAATATTAAATATCTGGGTGTTATAATAGATGACACACTCTCATTTAAACAACACATTGCCGCCTTAAGTGGTAGAGTCCGGAAGCTAATATATGTTTTTAAAAAGTTACGTGAATTTGCAGACTCTACAACGATGCGTCTAGTTTACTTTGGTTTGTGTCAGTCTATATTAACATACTGCATTACGTCATGGGGTGGCACATACAAATCTGTATTATTAACCATTGAAAGGGCACAGCGAGCAATCCTAAAGGTCTCTACTTTTCGCTCTTTTCTGTATCCAACGGACCTTCTGTATAAATCCTGCAAGGTACTAACAGTGAGACAATTATTTATAATCAACACGGTTCTAAAACAGCATGCTGCTTTGCCATATAATATTGAAACTACTAACAAGCGACGTAAGGATATAGTTTGCCCACCAAATTTAAATAAGAAACACCCTTTCTCCTCCAGATTTCATGCATTCCTGGCACCATTCCTTTATAACAGGTTAAACGCCAAAGTTGAGTTTTATGCGCATAATTACATCCAAACTAAGAAAATTCTTCAAGAAGCACTTCAACACATGTCCTATGAAGATACAGAACTATTATTAGTTGTTCTAAAATAAACATAGTATAGTTCAGTTAGTTAGATAATTCTATTAGTTAGTTGGTTACTTAAATTACTTAAAACAATTTAAATTGTCCTAAATGATTTTGTTTCTTTTGCATGTAATTTAATATTTAAGTTAAGTTTTGTTAGCTCTTTTACACCTGAAACACAGGAATTTTCCTAGTTCAGGTATACATAACTGTTTTTGTTCTAATTTAAAATATTTTAGTGTATAAGTTATCTAATTGTACCTAAATGTAAAATTTAATAAAGATTTATTATTATTATTATTATTATTATGCTAAGTAGCTCCCGGTGCAATGATGTGTTGAAAAATTTACCGGAGGAAATAGACAACGATATTTAAAAACTAATACCATCTAAGTTTAGAAACTGGGGAGACCAAGACGGATATTCCATGATTAATTTGGGGATGTGGGGATGTCTTGAAGAAAGGTCAGGTTAATAGTACCCAAAACCGGTGCGCATGTAGGAAAAGACTAATGAGTGTTGTGGAAGTGAATGATGTGTGTCCGGATCGTAGCAGGTGGACAAAATAATTTCAATTTATTTATTGCACATAATGGTATTACAGATGATTAGACTTAAACTAGGAACACATTATGTACCCTATTGGGCGCAGCAATTATGTAATCTATGCCTATACTACTGCTTTGCTAGGAAGGAGGCGTGATTGTAAGCTTGGGACTGGAATTTGATGATCCCTGATAGGTCAGACTTTGGTAATCGAGTCGAGTAGACGTGAGAAACGTTAAAAAAAGTGGGGTTTGAGGTGATGATTCTTGAATTTAATTTCGGAAGTAACTTCATTTGTATCGATGCCACCCGATTACTTCGGGTCGACCTGTACGATCTCGTCTAAATAAAACATCATTGTACTCATCAAGAAAGTCTTCGAGATATCTATTGTGTGAAAGGAACGGTACGGTTTGAAGTTGCGATGGTGTACCTCGTCTGTACGTGAACGGCAATTTGCTCTACCTTATATGTATACACCATCGTCCAGTCTTATAGCGCAGCTAAGCAGCGTGTTTTGGCGCAGGTTCGAGAAGTACATCGGCGGCAAGTACCTGGGCGACCTGCTGCGCGCGGCGCTGGCGCGGCTGGCGGGCGCGGGGCTGCTGGCGCGCGCGCCGCCGCCCGGCCAGCTCACCTCCGCGCACGTCAGCCTCTTCGAGGAGTAAGCACCGCCATCTACCACTCCTGACTATGGGCCGGCGCTCCCTGACGGCATAATTATGGCACGCCATGCCATTTTATTACTATCAAGTTATTTTGAATCTTATTTCAATGAGTTTAGAATTCATGTTACTTTATTGGTTATGCGTTGCGACATCCCTTCGGCACGTCGCGGCATCGTGGTATCGAAATAAAGTAACATGAATTCTAAACTCATTGAAATAAGATTCAAAATAACTTGATAGTAATAAAATGCCATGACGTGCCATGCCGTCAGTGAGCGCCGGCCCTATCCTAACACTGACACTCGCTGACTATTTGGGGATCAGAGGGTGGAGCGACTTGGCGAATAGCGCTGAATCGCCGACCTCTCTGAGCCTCTCTTTGCCTGTCGATATATGTATTTAACTCACCCGACAGACCGCTTCGCATCTACCGTCGTTCAGTTCCTGAAATCAAAGTAACGATTCTTGGGTCTGCGAGTTTGCATTCTACATACGTACTTACTTTCAATACACATACCTTCTGTTCGCGCATTATTCAAAGCAGGTTTTTAAGGTATGAAGGATGCGACACATCGAGTCACAATTCGCACCGGCATTCGATGTGTTTTAACTGAGAACTGATCTATTTTATTTCGGTAATCTTAATTGTGCATTTGCAGTACCAAATAAAGGTTGTAAGTATCTAGTATCTGTCATGTGTGGCAGCGTGGTCGAGGGTCTCACTCTCACAGTGTGTTGCGCGTTGCAGGGAGAACGAGAGCGGGTCGACGACGCGCACGCTGGCGGCGCTGCGGGCGGCGTGCGGGGGGGAGGGGCAGTGGGGGGAGCAGGACGCGCTCGTGGCGCAGCACGCCGCGCGCCTCGCCTCCAACCGCGCCGCGCAGCTCGTGTCCGTCTGTGAGTACATACGCGACGCCAGTATTTAACAAGCGTTACCAAGGTATCCATTCTACTGGCTCAGTTCGGAAATGGACGTCGTGCTCGCGATCTCCATTTTGCGAATTTGCGTTCGCTCTACACGAAAGTGCGCGATCAAAATGTATGGCAAAATAGCGGTGCATGTATTTAGGGGCGCGCGGCTGACGCCCGCATAACGTGCGTTCGACGAAAATTTGACAGCGCGTGTCTTACAGGCTTGACCAGGAGTGCGCGCTACATGTTTACACCTACGATTACCTCATAGTTTTTAAAACGCGCATTAGCAAAACGGCAATTACACTACTTCGTTCACCTAATGCGGCCTAATGTTTCAAACTAAGTACTTTGGCGAACTAACTTCGTCTTCACATTATGTTACCTACTGCGTCGGCCATATTGAGCCGGTGGCAGCTGACTACCATTTCTTGCACCGTTGCGGCCGCCTCAGTGGGCTCGCTCTAAGCTCTTGTATCCGTGTGCAGGCGTGTCGGTGCTGGTGGAGCGCATGGCGCGCGCGCACGTGGTGGTGGCGGTGGACGGGTCCGTGTTCAAGCGGCACCCGCGCATCCGCGCGCTCATGGAGAAGTACATCGCGCTGCTGCAGCCGCTGCCGGTAACTACACCCCATTACTCACTACATTACGGGCAATGGGGATACACTCGACTTGCTTACATCTAAATAAAGAACTGTAAATGTACAGGGCGATGCTGGAGACCAACAGAACTCTAACCAACTCAGCTGATTATAGGCTAACGTTTCATTGAGAATAGTATACGATGGGCTGCAAAAGTGCATGGAAGTGTTTGATCGTTTCATGTTATTAACATACAGCGCGCGCGCGCCCTCACGCGATTATCGCCCCGAAGTGTCCATGCACTTTTGCAGCCCACCGTACCTTTGTTTTAAGTTTATTCGTAATGTGAGATGTAGGTTAGTAAAGCTCCAGTAATGTTCATTTAAAATCGAAAATTTGTGTCGATTCCGATCACCTTTCCGGAGTCACCTATGCGCTGCATCACGATCTTTATCAGTTCTTATTGAATTTTCTTTTTATTAAACACTGACCACGATTTACCTCCATCTCACCTGCACCTGCCATAACTGCAGATGAGGGCGAAAACGTAACTCACTAATTCAGTAACAGCCAGTTTATTCTGACCTTGAATAGCGCTAAATTATACTTATGCGGAAAAATAGACGAAAGAGTCTTTAGACGTGGGGAGACTCTAATAATAATAACACGTGTTGTATTCACTGGCGCCCAAAACGGGGCCCTCGTTAGGTAATATTGAAGTGCTTGATATAGTATGTAGAGCAGAGTGTGACGTTGTGGGTGTGTTTCGCAGTTCTCTCTGATGGGCGCGGAAGACGGCAGCGGCAAGGGTTCCGCGCTCACGGCCGCCATCGCCGCGCGCATCGCCGCGCAGGACAACTAGCCAGCCCCCGGCCCCGCCACCGCCGTGAAGCCTTCCATCATCGCGATCATCAGACATAGGGTCCATGAGAATGGCAGGAATGATCATGCCAACTATATTTCAGAGAAATCGACGCCTTAAGGCGGTCCGCGGTGTATTGGCGGCGGAGAGCTATCGTTGCACAATGCTGTTAAGGAATAGCCTAAGTTAAGAGTGCTTGTCCTTGCGGCGACGGATTCCGATTTAGTTCTATGGCGTGTAGGCGCTAGACGGGTGCTTGCAGATACATGGCTCAGAGTAGAGTCCAGATCTTAACTATACTACAAAATTCTAAAATCGAACTTCGTATCGTACCATTCCGCTCACGCTAATATTATTTGATACGAGAGTGAGCACTGAGTATCATTGTGAATGAGTGAGTGAGATACGAACTTCGATTTTCGAAATTCGGAGTAGCCCCCTCAGCCGTCTGACGTCCGGGAAACGCTTAGCAAAAGGGTGCACATACAGTGGACTGCAGTTCAACTGCGATATAACCGCAACGCCGGACCGCCCATACGTTTAAATCGCAGCCACCGCGCAATTTTGCTGTCATGGAACTGCAATGAAAACGGGTAATCGGTGGGGAGTTTAGTTACAGTTACAGGAAAGCAGTCCGTCTGACACGGCTCGAAATGGGAGGTTTGTATTTTTGCCGCAAAACGGCACATATTTTTGCTAACATAATTAAACAATCGTGACTCAATTAGTGACTCCTGTGGGTCGATTTGATTTAGTAATGTGTGTTCCCACTTTATGGGGTACCTAACAGTAAAATGATGACGTTAATATTTAAAAGTAAGTTAAGCTCCTAAGTACATCAAATTTTGTGTAATCCTGTTTGTGAGACAGGGTCGAAGCATTTCTTATTCTTTGATTGTGAATTACGAATGTGCTCTAGTTCCGATAGATGTAAGTTTTAGTTACATGATGATTGTGATATTGCGTGCGTGTGAGGACGCTCGCGGGTCGAGTGTGTGTGTGCGTGAGGTAGACGACTCAACTGAGAAATTACATTAAAAATATATATATTGAAGAGTGCGTGTGGGTGTATACGAGAGAGATGAGAGTCTTTTATATTTTGTATAATTATTATAGCTACGCGATGCGTTGTGCCATACTCATTAGGATAACGGTTCAGACATTCGAGACGCCTCGGTGTCGGTGCGCAGGCGCGGCCTGCTCGCTGGTTAACTTTGGGATTTTCAGGGATAGGGTTATTACGACTGTTGTTATATACTTTGTACCTACCTTTGAAACAAGCAAGAGAGCTGAGGGCCATTACATACGGACTGCATTCTAACTGCAACGTAACTGCAACTTCTGACTGCTCATACGTTTCAATCGCAGCTACAATATCTACGGCCGTTACGAAGTAAATCCTGGCCCATTGTATAACTATGAAGTTTCATAGTTTCTGAATACCTACTTATTGATAATGCGAAGCATAGATTTTTTTTTATAATTACTTAGTTGTTGCGTGTGACAATAGTAAGTAAGTATATAATTTATTTCCTATACTTAGTTCACTTTGTCAATATTCAGAAACTTCATGTGTCAGGTTAGGATTTACTTCGCAACGCCCGTTGAATGTAGGTTAGTTTGCATGCTGTTTTACCGACTGCAATGGAGCTGCAAAGAAAAGTTTAATTGGATAGTCGGCAGTTACGTTGCAGTTGGAATGCAGTCAGTCTGCAATGGCTCTAACGCCTCCCTTGAATATAAAACGTTGTTGTATTTAGTTTGTAACTAGCCAAGTAAGCCTCAATTAAGTAGGTAGTTATAAAATAAAAATAATATATTTTTTATTTCACATTATATTTTCTAATATTTGTTTTTCAATTCAAATTGGTGCAGCTTTATGTTACAGCGCGCTGCGCTGTTGTTTTTTTTAAACAAAAATATACATTTTTATTTTTTGGTTTTAATTTTATTTCCCCCGCTATATCGCTCGATAAATAGAGAATCGGAGAAGACAGAGGGCTCCGTTTTATTAAAAAAAGGTGCTCGCGCTTGTGCGTGACAAACTGGTTGGACTAAAAAGTTTGACTAAGTACGTGGAAGAAGGGAAAAATATTATCCAAGGAAATAAAATCAGGAAAAACAGATATTTTCGTTACAAAACAGATATTTTCTTTATTATCAATAGCGGAAATCTCATTTTCCGATTATTAGTTTCCTTGTTAGAGTTTTTTTCTTATTTCAAAATCATATTAAAACTAGAATACAGAAGTGTTAGTAAGTAGAGAAAAAAAATCGGATTTATACCATCTATCGATTAGAAATAGCGCCATCTCTGGTCATTGGTGAGCATTAATTATGTTCTATAGGTATGTGGTTCGTGTCATACATGCACGTAGATGGCGCTTGGCGCAAAATATGCAAAGTGAGTTGTTTGGCAGGTGGAATATCGCTAGATGGCGTTAGTATCGCGAGCTCATTTGCAAATAATGTCCATTGACAGGGTCGTCAGATGGTATCCAAAAGGAGGACATATCCTCCTTTTCCATATTTCGTCCTCCCGTCCTCCCTTACCTACTGTAAGTCCTCTTTTTTTCTATACATCGTCGTGAAAGAGTGTTTTCATTGATTAGGTACTACTCAGTGGAGCAAAGAAAGGAGCAGACTTAAGTGTGTCCAGTCTGTTAAATCTTTGGTACTTACTCAATACAGTTGCAGCTAGAATGCAGTCCATCTGTAATTGCCCATGAAGAAACTCAATGAAATCTCCCATCCAACTCATACCCTAAGGGAGGCTGCCTCCACAAACCTTGACAGATAGGGCCGCGGCAATGTGTAAACGATGCCCAAAGTCGGTGTTTCGTAAATAAAAAACCATTTAAGTAATAATTATAAAATAACATAATGTATTGCCTTAAGTATCACAAAATATTTACTACATAAAAAATAAAACTTTATAAATAATGTCCTGCCTTCGCCAGCTCCCTCGGGAGCCCCCTTCCTCAGGAAACCTCCACCTTCTCCCGCACCTTGCGTAGGATGCTCTGCAGCTCCGACGCAGAAGTGGTCTTGTACTGCACACACAAGGTCGCATTAACACTGACAGACTGGCAAGAAAAAAATAAAGGACACCTCCATCACGGGTGCAAAAGGTAGTGATACAAGAAATATCAAAGAAAATACACAGAAAAGCTGAGACACGGTAGAAAATGTTACTACGTACACCACTACTTTGCAGAAGGCTACACGAAATTAATTTCAACTAAGACTATTTGTGCATCCGGAATGAGCGGGGACAATTGGAATAACTTATCAGTTAAATTAATCGGTGTAACAACCGATCTGTTTGATGAACCTCGGGGGAGGCCGCAGGGACGAATTTCGGCTGAAATGACGACGATGATGAGGTGTGAAGTATCCGTTCCGTTCGCACTGGGCCCAAGTGGGTCTGCGGCTCAAGCTCTCTCAGAGGAGGCCCGTGCCCTGCAGCGGGATGTATAGGCTGGAGTGACGTGTGGGTGTAGACCACAATTAGAGAGATCTCTCTCCAGACAGATGTTATGCCTGGGGATTGAAGTCCGAAGGATGAAAGTTGGAAGTTGTATTTAGTGATATAGAACATAGTGGTTCTTGTAAGTGAGGACTAGATGGCGTTGGAGGTCGCTACAGGCTACAGATGGTGTGTCAGCTCACCCCGGAGACGTTCCGCTGCACGAGCACTTGGCTGTAGAGGCGCTTGCCCTCGTCCGGGCCCAGCTGCGCCTCCAGCTCGGCGCGCGTCGCCGCGAACAGCTGGTGGCCCGGCACCGCCAGCCGCGACCGCGCGCCCGCGCTGAACCCCTTCGCCTCCAGCCACTCCGCCACCTCGTCCGGGCTCGACTTCTGCAAACACACACACTATCTTACAAATAGGCCATGCTGGGCCCAATTGCTTAACAAAGTACAGCTAATATTACAAGCGGAACTCTCGCTTCAATTATATTAACTAGAAAGGGAATTCCGCTTGTAATATAAATTGCACTTTGTTATGCAATTGGGCCCTAGTCTCCTGCGCCATCGGCCGCTTGCAGCGTCACATCGTACGCTACGTCACAATCTACACTAATTTGTATTTTTGTATGTAACGAATAAACTTAAAACTACTGGACCGATTTCAAAAATTCTTTTGCCGCTAGAAAGCTACATTATCACTGAGTGATATAGGCTACTTTTTACCGCGGGAAAATACCTTTTCCTACGGGAAAATTAATTTATCGCGGGCGAAGCTGCGGACGGAAGGCTAGTGTTTACTATAGAGATGTAATGTTGTGGTCGTTTTCACACGTCGGTGTTGGCGTCTTGTGGCCTTCAAATTCTTTGCTGGCGTTTCTAGTTATTTCGAACCATTGCAGCGTCGAATCGCGTGTCTAGCGTCGTATACATAATGGCGAGATAGAGACGTTATCGACTGAAACGTTGCCGTCCTCTGCGGACGTATTGATCGCTGACGCTGTGAGTTGCGACGTCGATGGGAACATAGATGCTAACGTATAGTATAAAATAGGAAAGCAAAGCCTTAAGCTGTGTATCGACATCGCGTGCCCGCGCGAGTAATGTTCGACTGGGGCAGACCTGTGTTTTGGCACGTTCCAGCGCGCCAATGTTCGAGTTGCCTCGTGCGGCGGCACGGCATACATAGTGCACGGCTGCCGCTCGAGCCAATTTTCGATGGTTTGCCGCGCGAAGTCGATACGCAGCTTTACTTAGCTAGCTTTATTTCGAAGCGACCGGCGGCACGGCGAGCGTTTTGTCTGTTCATTGCGTGTGCCGCCAGGTTACCACTGTGCATCGAGCGTCTCGGCCGCGCAATGAACACCATTCCACGGGGATGGTCGCGGGCGGGTGGCGGTGCCAAGTACCTGGTGTATGAAGCAGTCGGGCGTCTTCTTGAATTCCAGCAGCTTGCGGCGCTGCGTCAGCTGCGGCAGCACCACGCGCAGCTCGTCCACCAGGCTCGCCTCGCCCGCCGACGAGCGCGCTGCACACACACACACACACGCACACCGTTAGATCCGGACAGCAACAATTAGTGATAGCGCGCATGGGTGACTTTTGTCAGGGAACTTAAGCCGGGTCTCCACTGAGCGAACTGCGTCGCGAGGCAGCCATTTTCGGCGCGATTTTGAACCTTGTGTCGAACAAAATTATGCCTCATGCGCTAGCCTCGCGAGGCAGCTCGCTCAGTGGGGGATCTTTAGAAGTTTTTTTCACCGAGTCCAAGGATATGTATGACGACACGTCGTGACGTGCTGGCATCTCTATACATATCCTTGGGCTCAGTGACAAAAACGTTTATGTCACCCTGACAGAAGTCACCCGTGTGCTTCGCCTTATACTACATTCACGTTCAGCCCCTGTCGCTGCCCCTCGCGCTGCCGGCAGTAATTTCCAAAGCATTATTATTAGATATTTTCCTGGCAGGAACGACGTGTGGTTAGTGTTTGACAAAACAACACTAATATTGACCACACGTCGTTCGTGCCAGGTAAATATTATCTAGATATACTTTATCAGACTGGCGATTTTCTAACGTATTCAAAGCGAGACGAGCGCGCAATGATTTGGCCGCGTATGCGTAAGGACCGCGCAACGAGTACGTCGCGTTTATAAGGCTGGGACGCCATGATGTTCAAAAACTTAAGTGGGTTGAATACATGTTAAGCTGACGTACGTGAGTGTACATCATGGCGTCCCACTCTATAAACGCGACCTAGGTACTCGCCGCGCGCTCGCGACGAAATTGATACTCGTTCGCGGCGAAATCGTTGTGTGCTTGCCTCACACACAACAATTAGATAAGGCTCTTAATACTTCGCAGCCAGATCGAACTCGCATGTGTACTATCGCCCCAAACGCCAGATAACCACCTTAAAGGCCCAGTTTGCGTGCAGTGGCTAGACATCTGTCCATAACAATCCATAGCAATAAACATCAACGGCTGCAAGCAAATTTGTTATGAAAATGGGTATCTGGCGCTTGGGGCGATAGTACATACTGTCCTACCACTCTTTCATCACAGAAGATTCACTTTCGTCATAGAAGATGGTGGATTGAAGGTGGATGATAATATCTATCCATAGTAATAGAACATTGTAAGTACCTACCTCCTACCAATCTACTTAATTGATTTTTTAATGCAAATACGAATTCGGTGAGTTCTGAGCGCCGGGCAGCGCGAGTGGCAATGCAGTGGCATGAGAAGTATCGTGTATACACACACACACACTCGTCGTGGCCACTCCGGCTGAATGTAAATGCGGTAAGGATATGCGTGACGCATCGATGGAGCACTCACACTTCATGGTGTCGGTCTTGGCGGGCGCGACGGGCGGCGGCGCGGGCGGCGGCGGCGGCGGCGGGGGCGGCGGCGGCGGCGCCGGCTTCTCTGCAAACACCACTCGCATGTACTCGCGCAGCGCTCCTCCCACGGCCCACCACACCACAGCATAGCGCCACACCACACCGAGCGAAGCCCCCGATTCACTTATGGAACACTCACACTTTTTCGGCTGCTCCTTTCGCCAGGAACTCAGACTCGACAAGAAGAAACAGATAGGTGCGCCGCCGAGCGGCCACAGGAGCGGGAGAGAAGCACAGATAGACACGCACACGGGTTTCGATAAAAAATTTAATGTATAAAAATGTAAATACAAACAAGGGGATACACTAGCCGGACGGAACGCCGGGACAATATATTAGTTAACATTTGTAGCCGCACTATTTGTATAAATTCCTTCGTTTCCTCTCGTTTATAATAATAAATATAATATCAGCTTATAGAATCTGACTCGACTTACAAAAAAACAATAGACTCTAGAGATACGTACGCACTGACTTGTAGAATATCTAAAGGTTACGCTCACAGTGCACGCGCCCTCCTGAGAATTGTATGACGAAAGCGGACACCGCCGCACCGCTCGCGGCGGGCGCTGAGGCTCGAGCCGGTCGGTTTCGTTCTACAAACCTCAGGATTACAAAACATGTTATTGCAAATGTTTAAGGACATTAAGTACATCAATTAGCACACAACGCACACACCGACGGACAGAAGCGAACGCACACCCGCGCGGGCGCCGCGCGGCGCGCTCCGATACGGCGCGACCGCCGGCTCGCGGCGTCGGTCTGTCAGGGAAGTCTCGGGCCGGGACGGGAGAGTAGTGTTAAGGTACGACTGCGGCGTGCTCGAGCGAGCACCCGGTGCGGACGGCACTTTGGTTCAGGAGCGGGGCTGGCGCGGAGATGCGCCTCCCCCGACGCGGCCGCGGCCGGCCGGGCCCGTCTGCGGCGCCGGCCGGACACGCCACGTCATATCAGTTAAACGTGTTCGCGGTTGGGTGTCGAATACATTTTTCCAACCATAATCTCAGCCAGCCAGAACGCTGACACATCATAGGGACGATCTAATTGAGCAGGATAAATTCTTTAATTAAAGGGAAGGGGGAAGAGGGCAGAGTCGAGTCGCAGCGACGTCGCCCCGTGGCGACCCCCGGTGGCGCGGCCGCGCTAGAAGTATCGGAACTCGCCCTTCTTGCCGAGGCGCTCGCGGCGCACCCAGTCGGCGGCGCCCGCGCCCCCCTCGCGCCTACCCGCCGGGCTCGTGGGGCTGCTGCCGCCCGACCCGCGCCCGCCGCCCTCCTGGAACACAACGACATTCGCTTATTGAAGGGAATCGATAAGAGCATCAGTCGAATGAAGCCGTAGCAGCCGCGGCTCGACCTTGGCCTTTCGAGCAGAGGATCGGGGTTTCCGACTGGGGCTCGCATCTCTGAGTGTTTAGAAAATACATTTGAAATTTCCCGCGAGCTTTACCTACGACGAATGATAATATTTATTACGAGGAAATTTGTCCACACCGACGAAATTATTCAATGGTGCGTGTGAAGTTTAAGATCTGGGATCACGTTGGAACAACAGTCTGAGCTCTTTCATTTTGAGAGGAACCCTTGGCCACAGAAATGAGTCACAAAATGACATCCATACATACAATGACGCTTCCTTCGCAGCAAAGGGGTAAGGCAGACATTATTTCTTTCCATTTGCTACGACCCTGACATATCTATCGTTTCCCAACACTCATTAATCTATGCGTACATACTCGCCGGGAGATATCTCCAGTCTGATCATGACATTTTCTTCTCTCCCTTCTCACATGTCTATCTACCTCGTGATAATTCCTTCATCCACTTTAACATTTCTTTCCCTATACGCGTCACATCATCTTTCATGCGGCTCGGCCTCGCGATGACGAAATGCACCCGGAATACGAGAAGGGATGGTGCGGGCGTACCTGGTAGTGCGTGTAAATGGGGTTGGGGTAGAGCGTGGGGTCTGGCGCGGCGGCCACGATGGTGTGCGGCACGTGCGCCGTCACGCCGCGCCGGTTGCGCGCGCGCCACCACTTGCGCGAGTCATCCAGCACCTGCCAACATTATCACAGTTCATTCCTCCACCTCCATTTTACCAACGGACATCAGGCGAGGGGAGCGTTTTGATCCTTATGTGGTTAGTATTCAATTGGCCCGCACAAAGCGGTGTTTCATCTTTCCTAATGTGAACTGCTGAGGCATGGAATTCGCTCCCGTTGTCTGTATTTCCAGATGAATACAACCTAGGGCTCTTCAAGGCTAGAGTGAATAGGCTGGTACTGAACCAATGAAAACACTTTTGTACTTTTCATCAGGTGAGATAGCGTCGATCACGGGTCAGTTTTGTGGACAGCACGACTGCACGAGAACAATTCGACCGAAGCAGTCGGCCTCAACCGCTCCGAACAGACAACGAGGAAGTTACCCCGAGACGGCTACCTCATAAATCTTTGTTTTTCACACAAGCGTCTAACGTAAAACCTAAGCTGTGATTATATCATTGACTGGACAGGGATGTTTGGAAATAATTCCTATTCACATTGGCGATCCTTAACTTAGTATCAAATAGCGTATTTACTGTGTTAAGTAACTCTGGATTATGTAACTTCGTATCATTGTTATCTGTTTTAAAAAATACCTTGTTAAGTTTCTTGCTGGATTCTTCTCAAAAAGGGTTTTTTGGTACTGACTCTAAAGCCCAGTTTAGACCTGCAAGAAAAATCGTGCAAGTTGCTTTACATTGCAGCGCTCGACTGCCCACTTCGAACTCGTTCCATTTACGGCCTCGAATTGTAATGCAACTTGCGCATTTTTTCTTGCAGGTCTAAACTTGGCTTAAGAATCTATTCTTTGACTTTCGTAAATGCTTATAGCCTAAATTGAATGAAGATACTTTGACTTTGATAAAACGGGAGGAGGGGAAAGGGGGCAGAGGCACGGCCGCGGTCCCGGCGGGCTCACCTCGAGGTACTCCCCGCGCACGACGCTGAGCTCCTTGTCGTTGTTGGCGGTGCGCGGGTAGGTCACGCGCACTACGCGCCCGCCGCGCGCCGCCACGCCGCGCGCCCACGCCTCGCCCAGGTCGTCTGCCCACACCGACACACAACTCATTACAGCAAGAGTCTACAGGACTAACGGTACACACTATAACAACGAAACTGCGATGGAATTATTAGGTAGGTATAAGTAATTGGCAGTTGCGTTGCGGTTGAATTACAGCCGGTCTGTAGTGATCCTCACTCCGAGCACCCAGATGTTCCTGTGTTCCGACTTCAGGTAGCTTCGTATAAAGGATACGAAGACCATCAACCCTAAATAACTAAGCATCTATTATTTTTTTAATTTTATAGCGTATTTATTATCATTGTGATGCTGTAAAATTTTATTGATAAATAAACAAACCGCTCTCTTACGACTCAGTGGTGTTCGGTGAAGAAAGTACGAACCGATTATTTATTGGCCAGCCTCACACACGCCATGTTCGTAAATGCTGTCCAGCCTGATACCTACCAGCGTGAGAGAGCCCAACACAATGTAAGCAACCGATCGGCATGTTGCACGCTGCCGACCAGGTTTCTGTTCTAAGCTTACCGACTCGTAAGAAAACGTTATGTAATGTTGCCATTCTTAGCTGAAAGTTCTACTACTACGTAATATCCCTCTTTAACGTAGCATTTTATTTTATTGTACTTAATAAGACTATAACATCGTCAACTTCACCGTCTCATTCCACTCTCACAACATCGTGTACCGATTTACAGAAGGAATTCGGATGTGTTAGAAATATGGAGTCAGCTGACTCGGGATTGATTTTGATTTCAAGCAGCAGTGGAATACCGAGAGGAGTCAATGAGTCAGACAGGCTGCGTGATGGAGAGTGTGGCGGACTCACCGTCGTCGTCGGGGCGGTAGGGCTCGCGGTCGGGCGACGACGCGGCCGACGAGTCGTCGCGTGCGCCGCGCTCGCTCCTGCAACACGCCGCACGGGCCTCGCATCACGCGGCTCAAGTAACACCAAGTTTTGTAAAGAACACATGTTTGTACTGGTTCTCACAAAAAGGGTGTTACAAAATTAACCTTAAATATTTTACCCAAGAGCTGGTTAAGTTCGACTGAGTATAATATTAAAAGTTTCAATTTTTAATCGAATATTTTAGCACAAACAGCAGCATGAGCATGAGGAGGAGTGGCTGTGGAGTTCAAAACGATCTACGTACGACTCTACAGCCAAAGACACAGGTATGCTTAGATCATTTCGAGCACCACAACCGCTTATCCATTTCTGCTGCTGACAGGACATTTAGCCGATGTTGAAAGTGTAGCGCGTCAAAAACACCTAAAATGGAAATTCGCAGAGCAGAATCTATACAGAGGTGCTCATCAGGATTTGTTCGGCCACTGGACGAAACTATTTCGGAATTATTTTAGCTTGCATTTAGTCCGCAGCGGATTTATATCTGAAGAAATGAAGGCTTGGTACAACTTTGACTTCAAAAGTAATAAAAATGTGTGTCGAGGCATAAGAATAAATAATAACAGAGTAGAAGGGAATCTCTTTTGACTGCGTCCAAAACGCCGCCATTTATATACCTACTTCCCCCCTCACGTCGTTACACCCCTCTGACGTCCAGGCGTGTTGCTAGGGATGCTTACTGTTAAATATTACTTACTCTAAAGATAATATCGCTAAAATATTAAGTTATTATTTACTTTGAAATCATTATTTTATTCTAGTTTTACAAAATATGAGATTTATAAATCATTAGGTACAGTCAAGGATTTTAATTGTTAGGCCACTTGCCATTGTTAGTATTTTAGCCGTGTAATGCAAATCAGCATATACCAGTATAAGCGGCTTCATCCGATTTGAATTACACGGCTAAAATGCGAACAGTGGCAAGTGGCCTAACAATTAAAATCCTTGACTGTACGTACCTACATATTATAGGTACTTCTAAGTAAGAATTTATTACAAGTGCCATACCAAAAGAAGCCATTTAAGGTGATTTGGCATCGTTTTTGAATTGTTTATACACCCAAATACACCACAATAACTTGACGTCATTAATTGTTATTTGTTTCCAATAAAACGAACGCGCAAACAGTTAACAGCCAAACGCGCGTGCGGCGACGCCGGCCGTGACACCCTGACTGAGTTCTCTCTTAGGTAGTACTCTAATATCGTGACCTTGAGTCCGGCCGGAGCGGGAGTTTCCCTTCTACTCTGTTATTATTTATTCTTATGGAGGCTACCTAATGGTAATGAGGCGGTGGGAACAAGAAGACGTGGACAGAAGCGGTACCTCGGGTAGGAGTTGAAGGGCGTGTCGCCGTAGAGGTCTGTCTCGTCGCGCTCGTAGTCGAAGGCCTCCCCCCGCACCTCGCCGCCCGCCCCCGCCGCCGCCGCGCGCTCGCCGCCCCCGCTGCCGCCCCCGCCCCCGCCCCCGCCCGCCGCCGACGTCCTTCGCGGAGACGACCTGCCGGCCGCACCCCGTTAACACACGAACACACAAGCGACATACATGCACATGGACGAAACATTAGCGTCAATGATACTCGTAGTGCTAGAGATGGCCGTGCCGAAGAAAACCAATCATTACGACGAACGTGCTCAAGGTCACCTCAGGCATCGTATCAGGTAATGTACACACACATACCTACGTACACACAAATTGATGATAATGCGAATGATAAACACATAATTAATGCAGAAAACAAAAATGAATAACTGTTAAGTCCGATCCGAGGAAAGATTCGAGGCTATAAGACACCAGAATTTCCTGTACACCACGAGATTTAAAACGACAAAACAATATACGAATAATGCTTTCTTATTTCTAATTTTCTTTTAATGATATAAGCACGCACCTATCATGTCAATTTGAGCGAAGAGTCTTTTTGCAACGGCGGTAGATTTAAAAAAAATTCTAACTTAAAAACCATTGTGACTGTACGGGTTACCGCACGATAATGTATTAAGTGTGAAGTCAATGATTCTTTAATTTAGGTCATTTCGTAATAATATTATAGCTATTTACGCACACATGTATGACATCGGCGCGCTGCCTAAGTAAGCATATTTTTATTGTTAATTGTGAATAAAATCAGTGTTAGAACAACTACCATTGGGTTTGTTTCGTACATTAACTTTCCCTTACAAATTATCTCGTACTCATCTTATAAATTGTAGAACACACTACAGTGACATATCGAAAGACCATTAGGCTCCCAGTAACTTTACAGACATGGCTTTTACCGCTACTAGACAAATGTATTTCTAGGTGTTGCAACTCTGGGTAAGGGTAGTATCATGTGTAGTGTATGGGTCAGCTCACCTCCTCAGCGGCTGGTCATCCACCTGGTAGTCGGGCGACCAGCCGTCCATGAACACCGGCTGGTACGGCGGGATGTTGGCTTTCCACTGCTCCCTGCAACACACCACAGCTCATGAAGCTCCACTATGCGTCGGACCATAATGATCTCTACACGTCATCGCCAGGAGACCATAGTGAATGTTGGCAGCAAGTGGCATGTTGGATGCTTGACACCAGCTTCCAGACTTGATGGAGACTTCACGGTGTTTGCAATTTATGTGGGACGATTTTAGGCAACCTTTAGGGACAATTAACTAAGAATAAGTAATATTAATTAAGAATAAGTAAGTCAAATGAGTAGTCGTTGACGTATTCTCTCAATGAAGCATTCAGCATCGCGTCGCGTCTCGCTGTGAATTGGCCCTTACGTACCATCGTGTACGTAGGTACAATAACCTGACAAAACTCACAATTATAATTTTAAATATCTCAATTCAGCCACTTTTACTATTTATTATTCTGCTATTGAAAAAACGTCTATCATCATCATCATCAGCCTATGCTCGTCCACTGCTGGACATAGGCCTCTCCCATGGCAAGCCATTGAGCACGATCCTCGGCCACTCTCATCCAGCTCTTGCCAGCCGCCTTGCGAAGATTATCGCTCCACCGAGTCTGAGGACGTCCTACGCTACGTTTGCCGATCCGAAAAACGACTATATTATTGCTGAATATACTTTAAGGATTTAAAATTTAAATTGCTCTTATGTTGCTTCGTTATGTCATGGTTAAAACTCAAAAGTTTTTTAGGTACAGATCACTCTGCGCCATCAATATTTGCTGTAGTTCTGAATGGCTCGCATCGATTCGTATAGATTCAGATATTGCGATAATGATTTAATGATGATCAATAACTGCGTAAAATATGCCGCGGCACCGTCGCCGGCGCCGCCTGTCGGACCCGCGCGAGTGGTGCGAAGGGCCGGCGCCGGCGCCGCACGGCTCCGCTAATCCGACACGTTAACGCTAATGCCGCTATTTCCGGTCGCTATCGCTCCGTAATGGATTTAGTATCACCGCGGCTTCCACATTTATCGCGTTATGCTAATGGTTCGAGCTTAATCTGTAGATTACGACCATAAATAGCGCGCTAGCAGTGGCAATAAGGATGCTCTCGCTATGATTTCATAGAAAATTGTTGCGTAAACACGTGTCCCGGAGCTGACAATCACGACGTTCATCAAAATCTGTTTCCACCTATGTCCGTTATAGACTGCCAACTGCTGCTGACTGCAACCGACCAACCGATGTGCCTCAAACTGCATTCATTTGATTCATTACTATAGCTATATTGATATAATATGTATTGATATCACGCGACACATTCGCTCTATTCAAGAGTCGATTGCGCGGACGAAGTTGCGGTGAAGAGTTAGTCTACACAAAAAACATCGTTATACTACGCCAAGGGCGTCGAGGTCGGGAGCGTATCAGAAAAATGATCACCGAATAGACAATGTTTTTTAAGTCTAGGCTCTAAGCAGTCTCGTACTCTGGTGGAGTCGGGAGGTATGAAATATGTGAGAGAACCGACCTGGGTATGAGCCAAGCGTCGCCGAGCGAGTGCCAGAGCTCGGTCTCCTTGCTGGTGACGCAGTTGGCCAGCAGGTTGAGCGCGTCCCGCGTCAGCAGCGGCTGCACCACGCGCGCCGGCAGCGGCCCCGCGCCCGCGCCCGCGCCCGCCCCCGCTCCCGCGCCCGCCTCCGCGTCCTGCGCCGCGTCCACGATGAGCGCCAGCGGCGTGAACAGGAAGTGCACGAGCTCGGGCGCGTTGGGGTCGTGGATGTGCGCGCGCAGTCGCGCCAGCAGGTTGAAGGACAGCTTGAACTTCTGCAGCACGTCTACGAAGTCGCGCTCCGGCGGCGGCCGCGTGCGCAGCGCCAGCATGCCGTCGCCCGCGCCGCGCTTGCCGCCCGCGCCCGCGCCCCCGCCCCCGCCCCCCCGCGAGCGCCGCCGCCGCTCCAGCTCGCGCCCCGCCGCCGCCGCGTGCTGCAGCCGCGCGATGAACTTCTCGATGTCGTCGAAGCAGCGGTTCAGGATGGCGATGTCCTGCTCGTACAGCCGCTCCGAGCCCGTGGACGACGCGTCGTCGCGCTCGCCGCGGTCGCCGCGCCCCAGCTGCGCCGACATTTGCTGCAACCAACAAGCGCGAGGTCAGGTCGGTGGGCGGCCGGCGCGGCGCGCGGCGCTCGGCGGGCACTCACGCTGAGCACGGCCTCCCACTGCTGCCGCGTGAGCGTGTGGTACATGCGCGCCATGGCCCCGCGCCGCGCCGCCGCTCGGGGATGAATGCAGGTGCCCGCGCGGAGGATCCACGCTGAAGCGCGCCGAGCTCGCGACTGCCGCTCGCCGACGAGCCGCCGCGGCCTTATCGCGCGCGCCGATTACCACCGCGATAGCGCCCGTATCGCCGATCGCTCCGATAGTATCGATTGTTTCGAGAACGACTTCTGAATACCACGCGTGACGAAAATAATAAAACAGTAATAAATCACGAGGCGCATCGAAAACAAATGCTAATTGCAATTTAATCGATCGCTATCGAGTGATGTATCTGATAACTCAATTTTTGAGAACAGAAGCTCTGAAATGCGCTGATTACCTGAAATCTCTCTGACGTTTCATAAGCCATAATCTACTCTACATCCGGTCCGGTACTCCGGCACTTAAACTATAGAGTTCCCAGATGATTTTCCTCTAGACCCAAAAACTGATGTGACACCTATCGCAATACAAGATTGGTTGACAAGAGACGGTCTCAACTAACTATGAGGTATTGCGATCGGAACCCTGACTCTAGTGCTGATGCGAAGGAAAACTTATTAAGGAGCGCACAAAATTAAGGAGTCTGAAAAAGTCACATCATGGCCCAACTGGCTGCTCCTACAGGCAGCGACCCCGGGCCGTCCAAGCCGGCAGTGCGGGAAGTGTCCACTGACCTGCCTGCGCGGGCGGTCCACCTCGTCGCGCTCGCGCTCGCGCTCGATCACGAAGTCGCGGCGCTCCTCCCCCGCGCCGCCGCCGCCGCCCCTGCAACCACAACACGATACACTCGCAAACCTTCCACCGACCACTATCCTGGACCGGACGTGTCTGCCTAGCAGACTATTCAGAGCGAGTACCGAGGGTGGGCGAAGCGCGGCTGTCGCCGCCGGCGCCGCGCGTACTGCATGGCTGGCTGCGAGCGACTGTCGCGCATCTCGCGACACCCGATAAGATACCGAATCTTAGAGTTATCCGCTTGAGAGTAGACCGAGTGTCGATAGCGAGATAGCTGGAGGCCTTCAGATACGCGTGCTGTCGAAACACGCCAAGGGGCATCGACGAGTCTGACACGCTGCGAAGCAGCCTGAAGGGGAAACGGTCGGCCCGCGTCGGTCAGAGCGACCTCGCTCGATTGAGAGCACCGACAACGTGCACTCTGCATCATCATCATATCAGCTGGAAAACGTTCCCCCTGCTCTGACGTCGAGTACTGACTTGAGCGCGTTGAGTTCTTCCACCAGCGTCTGCGCGCCGACGTCGTGGCACTGGAAGATGTGCAGCTCGCGGCGAGGCGCGTCGGGCGCGGGCGCGGCGGGGGGCGCGGGCGGCGCGGGGGCGGGCGGGCCCACCACGAACGCCAGGACGTTGTTGTACAGCTCGGCCGGCTCGGGCGACGTGAAGGCCGTCGGCGAGTGCACCCACGACGCCGGGAACCGCTCCATCACCGACTGCGTACACCCGACACACCACCGACCATTAATAAAATTACTAATGTCACATGCTGATAAACAATAACATATCAACCCATACGAACATCATTTTGAGAAAATAGCCGTTAAATTTTTTATTACGGATGAACTAAAGCATTTATTATAATGTCAACTATTTTTACCGTTTTTTGATATTGTGAAGATGTTGAGGCAAATAATAACCGTCGAGTTCTTGTCGGTCGATCACTAAAATTGTACAGCGATTGTCGACTAGGTGGACAATTCGTTTAGGGTTGCGGTAGACGACACTCACCCCTGTCTCATAATCCATGACGAGCACCCACTGCCCATCCAAACACAATTGCATTTTCTGACTCCATATTCCTGAAATAAAAGTAGTCTTACATTAATAATAATAATAATAAATCTTTATTTCAGACGTTTTTACATCCATATTGTGTTAGTAATTCAATCTTAATCTATGTTAGTACAGGTACATTAACATTGTGACTAATGTGATGAGGCACATAATAATTTGATATTAGCAACCTGACAGTGGTTTTAATAGGCCGGAACCAAAAGCTGCGGCGTAATTGTTATTAATACAATCCCTATTGACGCTGCGTGGACTCAGGTCTACGTTCCTCAAGGGCTTGAGCCAAATTGAATCGCAGTGATTAACAAGATCAAGGTGAACCTCAGATTTCATTCTTTTCAGTTAGGACTAGTATAGTATTAAGACAATTCACTCGCTACGAGTAGCCGAAGCAGGCGGCCACAACGGCAGATTACAGTGGTGGTCATACAATTAAGAACGATTTGAAGTATCCGATTTTTTTAAATCTAAATCATGTCATATGTCTAGTTGTGTTCCTTCTTAGAAGTAACAAGTTATGTTATAAAATAGCCACATGGATAGAGCAAACGGGATTAAGAATAATAGTGTATAATTGCTAACATTTTTTTTTACAAATTTTATTTGTTCTCTATACTAATAAATTCAAATAGTAATGAAGCTGGACAAATAATTAAGAACGATTTATTAAACTGCTCGAGACTTGTTTTATATGAAACTTAGATTAAATAAATCATATTAATGTGAAGTTGGTATAGAAAAAAAAGCAATTTAATACATTTGAACTAAAATTAATAGTTAGTAGCATGTCCACGGCTTTTAATTACGGCTTTACACCGGCGAGGCATTGAATCTATCAACTTTTGACATTTCGCAAGAGAAATAGGGTTCCATTCTTCTAAGAAAACGTCGTACAACTCTCTCAAATTGCCACACTGTCGATTTGAAACCTTTTTCTTGACTTCGCACCTAAGATGATCTATTGGGTTAAGATCTGGGCTGTTGGCTGGCCAATCTAAGACAGAAACTGATTGTGATGTGAGGAATTCCTTAACGGTGCGTGCAGTATGCTTTGGATCATTGTCGTGCTGGAATGTCCAAATAACCGGAAGCACGTCTTCGGCATATGGTAAGATTGTTTCTTGCAGTATATTTTTGTATTGGAATTGATCCATGTTTCCTTCTATCAGCCTAACAGGTCCAACGCCATGTCCAGAAAAGCACCCCCAAATTTTCACATTTCCCCGCCATGCTTTAATGTCACTTTTGTGTACTTTGGGTCGAATGCTTTATTCGGAGGGCGTCGTACATATCGTTTTCCATCAGAACATACCCTATTTATTTTTGTCTCGTCAGAAAAGAGAACGTTTTTCCACTGTCTGACTGTCCAGTTTTCATACCTTCTTGCAAATGCAAGTCGGGCTTGCCTATGACATTGTTTCAACATAGGCACCTTCCTTGCTATCCTTCCGTTCAACTTATTTTCTACCAAACACCTTCAGATAGTGCGTGCAGAGATTGCTGAAGGGTTGTTTTCGCCAAAATATTCTTTTCTCAACTCATTAGACCCTTTAAAAGGATTTTGTTTTGCCAAACGAACGATATTTCGATCATCTCGACGAGATGACTTTCTCTGTCTAGGTCCACGCGGAACGTTTGAAGTAGTTTGATACGTGGAAAAATGCTTTACGGCATAGAAAACCATTGTTTTTGAACATTGCAGATGGTCGGCTATCTTTTTATACGACCAATTCTTCTCGCGAAGTTTTATTATTACTTCTCTTGTAGATTTATCACAACTTTTATTTTTCCCCATTGTTTTTATACAAAGTAATCACTTTTAAGACTTTAACAGCACAAAATGGCGCCAAAATTATACGAATAATAATTTACAACCACAGAGCCACACAGTGTTCTCTATTTAAATTTGAAAAAATAATAAACTATTCAGCGTTCTTAATTACGTGACCAGCCAGTAAGTACTAATACTAGGTTCAGATCGAATGTATAAATTTTCTCTATTAATTTTTTAGCCAACTATGTTGCATAAATGAATGTACCGGTAGTATGGAAAAGTTTTGCAATACCGAGAGAAATAAAAAAAATACGGGCAATTAGTTATACTTGTTACTTTGAAAAAATCATCTCAATAATTAATCGTTCTTAATTATATGGCCACAACTGTATGTAAGGTTTGTATTGCAAGCCAGCCTCGCTGGCTGCTGCCTAGGGTGTTGGAGTTTTGGTGTATTGGGGTGTTGGAATACTTATTAATGTGTTGGGGTATGGGGGTGGTAGGGTGTTAGGGTGTTGTGGCGGTGGGGTGCTGGGGTATGGGGGTGTTGGGGTGTTTGGGTGTTGGGTGCTGGGATGCCGGGGTGTTGGGGCGGGCGGGCTCACCGTTAGTCTTCTCGAGCTGCAGCAGGCGGCGCATCCCGTCGGCGGGGTACACGATGCCGGTCTCGCGCGTGACCGTGAAGGTGGCGAGGTGCTCAAGCGTGTAGGCAGCGCCGCGCAGCCCGGCCAGCTCCTCGAACTCGTCCATCGCGCGCTGCGCGTCCCCCCCGCGCTGCGCGTCCCCCCCGCGCTGCGCGTCCCCCCCGCGCGACCGCGCGCCCCCCCGCGACCCCATGGCGCTACCGGCACCAGCACCAGCCCATCACGCCCCCGGCGCCCGGGGACCACGCTACCACGCTGACGATACCAATTGCGACGATATAATCTGAAAATATTTTATTGCCTTTTAGTATTATTGTCCTTAAGAAAAAGAACTACTTATATGAATAAGAAAGCACAGATTGCTTGAATTTTTACATCAGTATGTATATTAGTATGAAAAATTGCATCGGAATCCGTCACTCTTATTGATCAGATCACCCATTAGCATACGAACGCAACCAAAAGACTATAGGAGCCTAGGAGGTTGAATGTTATACTTACATGGTAAAAATTAAATCGTAACGCAAAGTTAGTGTTTCTCAACTTTCTCTGTTAATGCTGGACAATGTACCTAAATAACTCAATTGTTATAACCTGTTAACCCTACCTTCATTATATATATTTGAAGTATGTGTACATGTAAAGAAAAACTTAGCTGATTACGAAATTGCAAAGGTAAATCCGAGAAAAACAGCAAAAAATCACGGCATTTTTCTCGTCTTGCCTACTTCTAATTCTAACACCACACACTTCAGGAAAAGTATACTGTATATGTCAGTAAAAATCTTTAATTACCTGCCTGAAGATCTTAAAAAATTTGAGTTCCCAGAATTCAAAACCAAACTATATAAATGGTGTTTGGAGAAAGCGTATTATAAAATTGATGACCACTTTGTAGATACAAGAAACTATTAACATGATGTACTTATAGGGATAATGATAATAATGTAACGAATGTCGCGAGTATAATTAAAATTAAGAATTTAGTAAGTATAGGATATTGTAATTTAATTAACCTTATGTGTAAATGATATGGATGTAATTTAAATGAATCACTAATATCGTATCTGTAATAATAACTCATATTTTTGAATAATTATATTTAATAGATAATAATCAATATATTTGGTGTACTTAGGGCACTGACATAACTCGCAATATAAATGTATCTTGGCGAGCTTAATTTATTATTAAATATTGTATGCCAAAACTGGCTGATTGTGGCGGCACGTCTCTAATAAGTTTAACAACTGCTGTATATATGTACCCACAGTCTACAATAAAAAGATTTGACTTTTGACTTTGACTTTGACTTTGTTATAATTATTATTCTCATTTAATTTGAGATGTCCATAAATTTACTTTGTGATTTTATTTCAACAAAGTATGAACATTCTAAATTTTATCAGGCTAATTTGACCGTAATGACACACTCACTATCTTTATCTTTCGTGTTGTCTGTTTATAATAATATTGATTATGTCTTGTGATGTATTTTTTTCTTTAATTGAGTTCATGCACTATGTTGCCCAGCATTAACTCAGTTAGAATCTAATTTTGCGTTATAATTTCAATTTCACCCAGTAGGTATAGCTACTGTAGCAGCAGTGCAGTGCAGTTAGACTGCAACTTATCGGAATCTATTTAACATAAAAAACAATCAATCATAAATTGTATCCATTTAAAGATTGCATGTGACTGATACTTTTTGAACGGATGAAACTATAAGAAACGGCACTGAACGCTCTATTACTACAAGCAATCTATACTAATATTATAAAGCTGAAGAGTTTGTTTGTTTGTTTGAACGCGCTAATCTCAGGAACTACTGCTCCGATTTGAATAATTCTTTCAGTGTTAGATAGCCCATTTATCGAGAAAGGCTATAGGCTATACACGGAGGTGAGGGTGCGGGGGAGGGGGTGCGGTGGCTTCAAAGGGGGGTGAAAATTTTATCGATTTTGCCGTAGGGTGCACCGTTTTCAAGATATTTGACAAAAACACCAGGGGGTTGGTTGAGGGGAGGGAGGGGGTGCGGGGGCTTCAGAGGGGTGATAAAAATTACATCGATTTTGCCGCAGGATGCACCGTTTTCAAGATATTTGACAAAATACCGGGGGGGTGAGGTTGTTGAGGGAGGGGGGGTTGAGAGGGGGAGGTGCGGGGGAGGGGGTGTGGGGGTGTTAAAGGGGGATGAAAATTTCATCAAAAACACCGGGGGGGGCGGGGGGGTTGAGGGGGAGGAGGTGCGGGGGTTTTTGAAGTAAAACTTCTATAGGCAAGCTTGACTTGGGACGAACGTGGGTGTGCGGGGGGTGCTGTGTGGGGGGGGGGGGGGGGGGGGTGTGGGGGGGGGGGGGGGTGCTGTGTGGGGGGGGGGGGTGCGGCGGGTGCGGGGGGGTGGAGGGTGCTGGTTCTTGGGGTGTGGGGGGGTATGGGGGGTGCGGGGTTGCTGTGCGGGGGGAGCGGATTGGAGGGTGCGGTTGGGTTGCGGGGGGGCGGGTAATTTTTTTTTATCGAGGAACTAAGTAGAGCCATAATTTGATGAAAAAGCGAATTGGATAAAAAAAATAAGCTGCCCAAATTACTAATTCCACGCGGACGGAGTCGCGGGCAAAAGCTAGTAAAAAATAAAAGTACAAGATACCAATGCTCTGAATGAAATCTGATCATTGACTATGCAAAGAGATAGGCATTTATGAGAACTTTTTTGCAGTAGAAAGAAATATTTTCTATGGGAAATAGACGGCATTACCTTTAAATGAGATTCTAATGTTTTGACGCAGCCGCATGCGTAGCGACGCGAAGTACTTAGTTACCGTAAGAAATATATGCATTGTGATTGACTGCGAATTACTTAAAACTGTACCTATTTACAGATCTAAAATGACATAGAGGTTTTGTTTGCAGATATTCCGTATTTGCAGATAAAAAGCGCCCGTACGCGCGCTTTCACTTGTGGGGATACATCGCCAATAAATTTAGCGCCGTTAGCGTGGGAACCGGCGCGGGCGCAGGGGGGGGGGGGGGGGCATGTGAGCCCCGCACGGCGGTCGACCCAAGTACTTAGCTAGCTAGCAGGTAACGAGCGGCTGTACGATTATCGTCCGCTCTTGAAGTTAGGGCCTAAGCACACGGGTGTTTTTTGAACGCGCCGTCGACGCGCGTTTTAGGAACGCGCGTTTACAGCGCGTTTTTCATTCCATTAGAGCAGCCTTAAGGCCCCTAGCATAAGGCGTTTTTTAAAAAACGCGCCGTCGACGCGCGTTTGTATCGATGAAAACGCGCGTCGACGGCGCGTTAAAAATACGCCGTGTGCTTAGGCCCTTAGGACTCAACGTAACGTTAAGTTAGGCGTAGTCTGCCACAACAGTTAAGGCAGGTTTAGACAGGGTCAGTAACTGACTTCGAATTCGAGACAAGTCAGCGCTGACCCGAGAAATACCCAATGTAAACTGATTTGAAGTCAGTACAGCGGTGGGGGTCAGCGCTGACATTCAATTTACATTGGGTATTTCTCGGGTCAGCGCTGACTTGTCTCGAATTCGAAGTCAGTTACTGACCCTGTCAAAACCTGCCTGATTAAAGCAGAAGTCTTTGTTGTAGACCCATAGCCATAATTTTTCGGTTTTAGGTAGGTAGACACCTGGCTATGGGTCTAAGCCGGGTGTCTAGTCGGATCTGCTTACTTAAGAATGATTTTTTTGTAAATGAAAATGTTTTTGGATTGACAAAATACCAAAAGATATTAAAATTAAGTATTCCTACTAGTAAAGTTATTAGAGCTCAGTGCGGCTGATTGTTTACCTAACTGCACCATCGTATTCATTCACAACAACTTCTGATGTAACTGCTACCTGTTTTTTGCAATAACAAAGGTACACAATTACAAGAAATCGACGTAATTGTTTGTAAGTAACTGTCGTAAGCGCGTAATGAAATCATTCATCGGCGAGAGGCTGTCGCCGCGTCTCGGCGCCGCGGGCGACGGCACATTTCGGGAGTTTTTACGCGATCGTATTATGTACAGTCAGCATCAAAAGTAGCTGGTCACTTTTGTACTTTGTCGTAATAACACAATTGGGCCAATCAACTTTTAAACCGACGTTTTTGGCGTCTCCTGCGTTACCAAAATTGTCTCTGGCGTTACCAAAAAATCGTACTTCCAACAAGATATTTCACGGTTTAATAGGTTAAACTTACGTAGGATGGTATGTATTCATGTACACCATCTATTAAATTACAGAAAAAACATGTTTACCTACAAAAATCTGCAATTGTTTGAAAAATGTAGCGGACAGATTAGTGTCGGTTTAAAAGTTGATTGGCCCAATTGTCAATCATGTATGACATTTGCACCCGACTGTAAAGCGACAAGGTACAAAAGTGCACAATTTTAATAGTGAGAGACTCAATACTTTATTCGAGCATGACGTTAGAGCCCCTTTAGGTAAAACAGCGTTGTACCGTAGATGCCCTAGCTATGTCGCTGCTAAGGTTTATAACGCTTTGCCATGTGAATTGAAGTGCCTGCCTTATGCTAAATTCGTGACTTCTCTAAAGAAATACCTTATTGATCTGTGTCCATACGATCTAAATGAATATTATAGGTAAAATGTTGCATTGTACTTTAAATACTATTATTCGTATCTTCTTCTTTGTATTACTTGCTACACCGTATTGGCAAAATTGTGTTGAGACTATTTTATATTTTTGTACCATCCTTGTGTATCACACTCAATTTATTGCAAATAAAGAACTGAACTGAACTGAACTGAAGTGACCAGATATACTTTTGACGCTGACTGTACCTACATGCTTTAAGGCGTAAGAGAGACGTTTAAGCGCTGGTCAGCCCCAGCATCGGCCATCTTTCATTTTTTTTTGTAGGTAATTAAGAGTATATCTATTACTTGCTGTCCCGGCAAACTTGTTTTACCATATAAATTACATTATCCTATCTATTACGACCTATTCTCAGACCTAACAAATATCAAAAAATTTCATAATAACCCTCCTTCGGCAGTCGGGTGAAAATCGGTCAAGCCGTTTAGGATAAGTTCGATAACCAACTCAGTGAAATGAGATTTTTATATACACTCACCGGCAAAAAATTTGGCCCACAGTCCACCTTTCATACAAACGAGGTCACTTTGATGTCTTAGTTCTCCACTAGGCGGTGCTTTGGCTGTGATCTGATGATGGCTACTCCAAGCATTGATAAAGGACATTCAGAGTTCCTAAGATACCCACCTGATTGAATCTGCGTTTAACACGGAAATTATACAAATTTAGAAAAACAGCTAAAATGGCAATAAAATGAATGTACAAATTCTCTCGCTGTGGTGTAACTGGTTGTTGAATCAGTTGTGTGTGTTAGAAACTCTGGACCACCATTATCGATGCTCTGGATATCCATCATCAGATCTTAACCGGGGCACTACCCTGGTGTAGAAATAAAGCATCAAAGTAGCCTCGTTTGTATGAAATGTGGACTGGGTGGGCCAAATTTTTTGCCGGTGAGTTTATTAGATTAGAAGATTATTTTTTGTAAGAAAAATTGTCTATTGTCTAGGAAATTATTTTTGTCTATTCCACCAAAGTTTTATTTTATTCGCGGACAGACCGCGGAACGCCTGTGTCCCTTCCACAGAACCACAGGGTTCCGCGGATTACCTTTTAGGAATCGTTGTTCTATTGGTCACTAACAAGTCCAACAATAGGGCATTTACCTTAGTGATCTTGATTTACAACAGTGCCTCTACCATGAGTTACACTAGTTTACAGTGACCGTACTCGCTAGCGACGGCGTAAATGATTTGTATGGAGAATTGTGTACAGCGCCTCTAGCGGTCACTTACGGAAGTACAATTCTCCATACAAATCATTTACGCCGTCGCTAGCGAGTACGGTCACTGTAAACTAGTGTAACTCATGGTAGAGGTACAGTACGCTTAGTATAAGTTTTACTTCACCAAAATACTTCTCGATCGCGTTTACGTTAAAAAATCAATTACTATGGAAACATAGACAGAGCCTCCGCGCGCGCGCGTCCATGTTTCCATAGAATTGAAATTTTTACGTAAACGCGATCGAGAAGTATTTTGGTGAAGTAAAACTTATACTAAGCGTACAGTACGCTTAGTATAAGTTTTCCTTCACTTCAATACTTCTCGATCGCGTTTACGTAAAAAAATCAATTACTAGGGAAACATGGACAGCGTCTCCGCGCGCGCGCTTCCATGTTTCCATAGAATTGATTTTTTTACGTAAACGCGATCGAGAAGTATTGAAGTGAAGGAAAACTTATACTAAGCGTACTGTACGCTTAGTATAAGTTTTACTTCACCAAAATACTTCTCGATCGCGTTTACGTAAAAATTTCAATTCTATGGAAACATTGACGCGCGGCCGCGGAGGCGCTCTCCATGTTTTCCTAGTAATTGAATTTTTTACGTAAACGCGATCGAGAAGTATTTTGGTGAAGTAAAACTTATACTAAGCGTACTGTACGCTTAGTATAAGTTTTACTTCACCAAAATACTTCTCGATCGCGTTTACGTAAATAAATCAATTCTATGGAAACATGGAAGCGCGCGCGCGGAGACGCTATCCATGTTTCCCTAGTAATTGAATTTTTTACGTAAACGCGATCGAGAAGTATTTTGGTGAAGTTAAACTTATACTAAGCGTACTGGTGTGCTTTCCGAAGCGATTCGTTCGGTAGAAACGCGTAGAGACAGCCCGTGCCCGGGTGAATGTAATACAGAAACATCCATCACCCGCGGCCGACAACTTTCGATAAATAAACCAGTCGCAGCTTCTGTTGTCGCAAAAAGCGGTCGTCCGCGTGTCGTTTACATCAACTAATGTTGTAGGGGCCGCTACCGAGGTTCCGTAGGGCTCCTTGTTGCGGTTGTTGAAGATAAGTTAAAGTTATGACTCTTTTAATAGTTTATTTATATGTTAAAGTTAACAAATTAGTATAGCGAGACCGTGTATCTCTTACGTTTATTTTAAGAGTGTCAGAGCGAGGGCGAGCGAGGGTCAAGTAGGGCGCGATTCTAGTCTAAAAACCGGTTGTCTTGAAAGTCGGTTTACGGACGATAGCTTAACGTGACAACGTCATAGCAAAACATTCAAAAAACAAAAATAAAACCAGGCGGTCACCCATCCAAGTACTGACCGCACTCGACGTTGCTTAACCTCGGTGATCGAACGAGAACCGGTGTTTTGTCAAATATTTTGAAAACGGTGCAGCCTACGGCAAAATCAATGAAATTTTCACCCCCCTTTAATACCCCCCCCTCCTCCGCAACCCCCATTAACCCCCCTCGCATCGTTTATTAGACGGCGTTCATCGATTTATTGGACGTTGTCACGTCAAAAGTGCTGTGCGGTATTGAACCGTACATATGTCACCGGGTTTGCTTGAGCTATCAAACGCTGGGGGCCACTACGAAATTTGTATAGTGCCGTCCCATTCGCTCTTGTGTTTGAGATTGTCAGCGTGAAAGAAACGGCACGATGCGAAGTTCTGTACACTTAGTATAAGTTTTACTTCACCAAAATACTTCTCGATCGCGTTTACGTAAAAATTTCAATTCTATGGAAACATGGACGCGCGCGCGCGGAGGCGCTGTACGCTTAGTATAAGTTTTACTTCACCAAAATACTTCTCGATCGCGTTTACGTAAAAAATTCAATTACTAGGGAAACATGGACAGCGCCTCCGCGCGCGCGTGTCTATGTTTCCATAGAATTAAAATTTTTACGTAAACGCGATCGAGAAGTATTGAAGTGAAGGAAAACTTATACTAAGCATACTGTACGCTTAGTATAAGTTTTCCTTCACTTCAATACTTCTCGATCGCGTTTACGTGAAATTTTCAATTCTATGGAAACATGGAAGCGCGCGCGCGGAGACGCTGTCCATGTTTCCCTAGTAATTGAATTTTTTACGTAAACGCGATCGAGAAGTATTTTGGTGAAGTAAAACTTATACTAAGCACTCTGTACGCTTAGTATAAGTTTTCCTTCACTTCAATACTTCTCGATCGCGTTTACGTAAAAATTTCAATTCTATGGAAACATGGACGCGCGGCTGCGGAGGCGCTATCCATGTTTCCCTAGTAATTGAATTTTTTACGTAAACGCGATCGAGAAGTATTGAAGTGAAGGAAAACTTATACTAAGCATACTGAAAATCGAAATGCATAGTACAAGGCCTGTTTGATTCGCGGCGTGGCCTGTACTTGCAAACAAAGATTTGAATTAGGATCGCGCGGTGATTCATCTCCGCACAAAGCGCGTCGCTCGCATTCCGCGGCCGCTGATAGGCGATAACAACACACTGATACCACACATACAAACTAAGTTTGCCGAGCGGTTGTTATTTACGAGTGTTAGGTAGGTATGTGATATGGATAGCACAGTATTTTTGTCGTGCAACCGCGGTAACCTATCTAGCTGATCGGGATTACTAATGTTTGGCAAAAACTGTTTACCAAAGTATCACATCGCAAACTTTGACAACTTTGTATTGTATTTGACAATTAGGGGGAACAAGTTACTTGCACAATAATTCATTTATTCCGACCTATTCCGACTGCGAGGCATTGATTGAGTAACTTAACACATAAAATCATGTAGCGTCTGCTGCTGGCCTGTTTTAGGATTCAAAAAATATATATGTAGTAACGTAATTTGAAGCTGCTTTTAAATTACGTATTACATACATACAATGACATGAACGTGAAAACATAAAATTCTAATGATTCGTCAGTGCGAGAACAGCCGCGCGACCTCGCCGCCTGCGCGCAAACACCACGCAGTTATACTCATTATCATTTAATAACTTACAATGTTTACGGAGTGACTAACGCTTTCAGGAATTATAATAGTAACATGTGTCACTCGGCAGCTTAATCAAGTTCCGGGAGCGCGCGCGTTGATGTCTCCGCCGCGATCCCGACGCCCGCGCCGCGTCCCGGCTCTCGGCGCGCATGCGCGGGGCCACGTCCGTGTCGACGAGCGAGGTATCTTATCCCCGTGATTACGACGGTGGCTATCGCGGTTATCTAAATACGTAAATTGATGTTGAAATTCCTCGCGCGGACTCTTGAGCAACGGTGCTCGCTGTATACTTACGTAGATAATACATACAACCAGCATGTTGGGTACAGGTGGGCGCTAAATATGAACACACGCATCGTGGTACAGTAATGTACTTCTAGTATTTTTTTTAGATGACTTAGTATTTTTTTTGCATTTTTTTAGCTAGAGTGGAGTTGGCAGGAGCACGTGGTAGTGCGTCAAGCCAAGTTCTATATTTTGCTTCTTATCACAGCAGTGTTTATTTATGTATTTCCTCTTGTAATTCCAGAAGAACTTTAAATACAATTGATTTCGCTAGATTACTATTGAAATTGCTATGTTTAATGTAGGTATTTGATCGCTGTTTAGCGATAAGGCCGCCTGTGGTTTACCTTATTTGATATGGTAATTTATCCCTCTTGCACATAAATAAGTTTATTAATTGTCTTGTTGATTAAAGAAATCATATTTTTTTTCCATTAATGGTGCAGATTAGACCATCAGTTTTATCTTGATATACTGCTTATAGGATCATTTTCAAAAAAATTGTACATACTTAGTTAACGGCTTAATCAAAACAAAAATCACGATCGCTATTTTTGTGTAACGAAAGTTAGTCATACAAAGTATATGGGTAACTCCGTTACACAAAAATAATTAATTTTAATCCCTTAATTGTGTACTAATTTTTTGATAACATGTTATCGCGGATTCCAAAACATCCAGATTCACTGTAGAATTTTTACGATATTACGATACACGTCAGTAATTTTGTGATATGGATCGTGAGGTGTGTATATCACATGATAATATTGATGTCTAATCCACACCATTAATACAACAAGTAAGCAGGTCGGAATGCGGCCGCGCCGTCGGACTTCTGTGCGGTTATTTAAATAAGAACTCTGCTTCAGTCATAAAAGCAAGTTTTTCCAAATAACATAATCCAGTGTTTCCGCCAGGTACTGCAGCTCCTTGCGGCATTTCCAGTGACTGTTCCAAGGCTAACAGATGGCTGCTGAACCCAGGACTCCGCGGGCTTGAGGTTGTATAGTCTAAAACGTGAGCGTTCGCGATCACACTAACCATCTCTTTCTACACTTATCCTCTGCCGTTTGACGGAAAGAAGTGGTGAAAGCGATTGTGATTCCGAATGCGTTAGACATGGCCTCGGTTTGTTAGTCGTGAATGGCGTAGTGCTTGAAAGTACCTTGTAATTTCTCCTTATCACCATAAATTATGCTCAGGTACAACTTATAGCAGCCACACCGAAGGAGACCACGTATTATGTATTTGGGTAGACGCGTTGTTGCCATTCGAAATTCGAACACCGGAAAAGTTGTAGCCCGTATATGACGCAACCTTCTCATAAAATATTAAAATATTCTCCTGCCATTCATTTCGTACAATGTGTGTGTGGCGACTACGTTACAATAAATTAAATTCATAATTATCTGTGTAAGTTACGACACACTTAACAAAATGGCATTAAGTCATAGGACTTGGTCTTGTGACCGTCGCGTCGAAAAGTTCTGAAAGATCAGCTCCAACACCAACAACAGTAGGGTAGAAGTAGGGTGAAGCGTTGTTCAGTAAAGCGTTTCAACGAGTCGTTTCACTAAAACAGTTATTGAGGAAGAGAAAGAGGTACAAACAGTACAAGCAGTCTTTTCTTCATTTACGAAAAACATGTGCAATTTCAGGTATCGCGGGGGTTGATTTTGAGTTGAATTTTAAAGTTTTGTAGCAATACACGTAGGCAGCAATACTTTCATAGATTGCCCCCAGCTGTGAAATTGTGTCCAGCTGTGGAATAATTATCCTATGTGGGCTAAAATCAAGAATTAGTGGGATTTTCTTTATGGTTATGTATCGAGCTTTTTGCAGTTCTCTGTCCATCAAAGGTGACACCACGCTACTTACGGTACGGGAAGCTTTAAAGTAAATTCAACCCTTGGATCTCTGTTTATACTATGAATAGGTTGGCAGTGCGTGCTAGTCAACGTTATCTTGTAATCGAAGCTTTGCTTAGCCGAGGTGCTGAGTGTCGCGCAGCGGGTCGCTCTAACTCGATTAGCAAGGCGGCAGCCGGAACAAGGTCGGCCCGGGAGGAATGTCGCCGCGTGACGTCACGCCGCACTCCGCCGCTTGCGCAACCTTCCCCCGCGCCGCGCATCGCTGCCTTGCATTATTATCGCACCGTAGCGTTATGATTACCCGAGCTAATGAGTCCAGCGGCTAAAGCCACTCGTTAATACATTTGTAAAAATGTAAAGTGCAAGGTGTGGTGCAGTTCACCGACGCCCGGCAATTTTTTTATGTCAACGACAAGATATTGTAATACGGTCGTATCTAATCTACTTTTTTGCCATTACTATGTTGCAAACTCTGACAACACCATCGTTTTTACTGCAAGTGCAAAATTCTAAGCAAGGATTGGAAAGGACGTGCGCTGTGCGTGAGAACTCGTTGAGCCAGACTGGCTTGGCTTTCTATTTACCTGCTCTTTGCTTACACGGACTAGATGTTAGATGTTAAAAGTCCCTCATTCAATTCTGGAGAATTCATAGCCCTTTCGCAAATATACCCCTTATTCATAAATGCTTGTTATAATGCCACAAATTAAGGGTGACCCGGTGGTCAGAGCTGGCAGTAGTGCCGCAACCATATCGATGTCCACTTGGCAAAAACTATAGACAGACGCTCACTAACAGTGATGCCGACACTAATTCAGATAAGTTTTGGCAATGACCATATGTATAAGCCATTCCGATTGCATGAAATAAAGGATTTATTTGGATGAAAATTTGGAATAGTTCGACTTTTGTCTTTGCAAGACACAAGCTAAACATATTTTTGTCAACGTTGGCCTCCCATACTGCCGTGTGTCATCATGTGATTTAGCTAAAAATAAGTATAAGCTGGAGCCAGTATGCTAGAACTTCACCCCAAAGGATGAGAGCATTTAAATAATAAATAAATAAATAAATAAATATTAGGGGACCATCTTACACAAATCGACCTAGTCCCAAACTAAGCAAAGCTTGTACTATGGGTACTAGACGACGATAAACATACTTATATAGATAAATAAATACTTAAATACATAGAAAACATCCATTACTCAGGAACAAATATTCGTGCTCATCACACAAATAAATGCCCTTACCGGGATTCGAACCCAGGACCTCTTGCTTCGTAGGCAGGGTCACTACCAACTAGGCTAAAGCGGTCGTTTGTAGATATACATATTTGGTTTAAATAAGAACGTTATTGACCAACCTTATATTGTCATAACATAAGCAACAAAGGAATACTAAATATCATAGGTCGCTTTGTCAGTCCTGAGTCACCCTGTCCCAAAAAAATTAATAAATAAAAATTGTTTAGGCGCTTAAACCAAAACTACCTAGATCAACATTACACGAATAACGAAAACGTCGTGAGGATTAAACTGCCTACGCACCAGGCAGTTTAATCCTCAGTTAAAGTTAAAGTCAGTGTCACTCCAAAACTATGTGAATAATTTTATCATAAGTACAAGCAGAATCATCATTTCAGTTCGATATTTATTGAGATTTCCATAATGTAGTAACGAAATGACCCACCGGTCAATACAAACTCAAATGTTGTGATCAAAAACGTATGTGTTACTACGTCTTTGCGACTGATACGTATAGAGCTAAAGAATTTTGAAGTGTATTGATAATTTCTTGAGAAAGTAATAGTATTGATAATTTCTTGTTAAGTAAGAGTTCTCGAATTGTTAGAGGTAACGCCACCAGAGTTGAGGCCACGCACACAACCACATCTCATGTAATGACAGCGGGATTTTGACGTTGTGTTGACGTTTATCGACAACACAACGTCAAAATCCCGCTGTCATTACAAGAGATGTGGTTGTGTGCATGGCCTCAACTCTGGTGGCGTTACCTATACAAATTTTAAAATTGGATTTATTTGTACACAATAGCGGGTCGTTCGAGAATAGGTATAGGTATAGTATACCTACATTTTATAGAAAAAAAGACAAGAATAATTTTTGAAGTAGCTTGCAGTGAAGCATTTGTAAGATTTAAACCAATTGGATTATTACTAGAGCCTAAGCCAATGCTACTTGTTATCACAAATTAAATAACAATTAAATTTGGTCTGCACTGCACGATGCATCTTAAGAAAATATTTTTAAGGTAGATTTCTGATATGAAATGTACTTTGCTTGTCAGGAGATAGCACAGTTCAGACGTTAGATCCTGATTCCAGGATGCCCTTTGTGTAGTTGCTGGTTGCACAATCTAGAGGCTGAAAGGGGCCTTTTTTGTGGCAGTGAATCACCCTGCAATCTACTTGTTTATCTGATGATTCTTGAGTTGAAGCAGTTTCTCGGCTATTGTGTGCGTTTGATTGTCGTGTTGGGAACAAATGCGGTTATAGAATCAAAATCCGCTAAATCCATTTTGGTTTGGTATGGATTTAGCGGACTTTGATTCTATACCCCTCAAATTATTCCAGCATACTTTACAGCACAAAGAGGAAACTGACAGCACCTTCTCCAGCTATATCTTTGGAAGAATATAGGCCTAATTAAGGGTAAGCTGTATTGAGGTACCTTTGGAAAAGTGGGTAATTCTAACTTTGACACTAGTGAGGGCGACTGGATCACCTTTTAGAGGGTTTGAACTAGATATGAAGTTTCTACCATCCTGAACCGCCGCTTGCAGCCGGTGTTAGCATTTACCTAGCACGACTTCAACAGAGTAGTTTAAGTGGTCACGTCTTTTAAGATTTTTACTCGAGGGTAGGCTTTGTAGTAAATGATTTTGATTTGCGGGTCATGGTGTTGTGACCGAGCCTTCTAGTCACGGATAACTGTGCACGGAACAGCCAGACGGCGTGTCGCGCATGCTGATGAGGTGGTTTCCGGCACCGCCGCACGAGCCGGACGGCGCCGGAGCCCGAGCCCGACCTGCCACTTGCGCCTGAACCTTATCGCACCAGTATGCGGCGATACGCGTCGCCAGGAAATGCCCCGTATTGACAAATGGAGCCGTCTCACACCATCGCGATAGGTAATCCTACTCGTAAACATTGTTATGCATTTTGTCGGTGGGGAATTCGGTATTAATGTCCAGCGCGATGTCCGGCGGACAGCGGTCAGGGAGTGGGAGGGCGAGCAGCCGGGGAACAGTATGCTTAGTATAAGTTTTACTTCACTAAAATACTTCTCGATCGCGTTTACGTAAAAAAATCAATTACTAGGGAAACATGGACAGCGCCTCCGCGCGCACGCGTCCACGTTTCCATAGAATTGAAATTTTTACGTAAACGCGATCGAGAAGTATTGAAGTGAAGGAAAACTTATACTAAGCATACAGGTGGCAGGTGCCGTTGTATTCACATCCGTGACGTGCGTCGCAGTGCCACAATCGTCGGCGTGCGAAGTGTGCCGCCGCAGCCTCCGCCATTCATCGCGCCGCGGGCAACGACCGGCCCCGCGCGCCATCTAGCGGCCGCCGCCGCCCGCACCCGCGCATCTTCACACAAATATGTAGCCCCGATACCAGCGCACCCTTCTTCCGGCTCCACGCGAAATGGCCACCGTTTCACAGATCACTGCTTCCGACTCGCACTCCACACGAAACAAGTTCAGTATCACTGGAATGTGGAACCCGCGGTCCGCCGCGGCGCGAGGCGTCGCGAGGCCGGCGCACGCGGCGCCAGCGCAGCGTACTCACCGATGCTCCGGCGACTCCTCGGGCCCGGTCTGCTGCTGCGTGGCACTCACACTCATTCACTGCACTGCGTCCGAGATGCCGCGACTGCTGTGCGCCTCGTGCCGACCCGACCGCACCGACTGAACTGCGGCCGCGCCTGCCGCCCCTCCCGCGCACCGCGCACCTGTGCGGCGGCCCACCTGCGGGGTGGGGCGCGCGGGGCGCGGGAGGGGCGCGGGCGGGGGCGGCGCGCGCGGCGGCAGTCGGCCCGAGCACGCGCGCGCGCCCGCACGCAGCGACCGGTACGAGTGACGAGCGACGAGCGGCGAGACATGTCCGCGAACGGCACAGCGACGGCGGCCGCGCCCGAGCCGCGGCTCTGCCACGTGCGGAAGGTGCCCAGCTTCGACGGGTACGGCTTCAACCTGCACGCCGAGAAGGGCAAGCCGGGCCAGTACATCGGCAAGGTCGACGAGGGCTCGCCGGCGGAGGCGGCCGGCCTGCGCCGCGGCGACCGCATCCTCGAGGTCAACGGCAACAGCATCGCTGGCGAGACGCACAAGCAGGTCGTGGCGCGCATCAAGGAGCGCCCCGACGACGCCTCGCTGCTCGTGGCGGCGCCCGCGCCCGGCGACGCGCTGCCCGACCTGGACGCGCCCGCCGCGACCCCCGCGACCCCCGCGACCCCCGCCGCGACCCCCGCCGCGGCCCCCGACAGCCCGCCCGCGCCCGCGCGCCTCAACCTGCACATGACGGCGGCGGAGATGCGCGCGCAGCTCGCCAACAAGAAGAAGTTCGACCCCAAGAAGGTGCCGCTGGACCTCAAGTCCAAGTTCGACATCGTGAAGAAGCTGTAGCGCGGCGTTGCCAGCAGCGCGCGCCGCCGCCAGCTCGCGCGCACAACATTGCCATGTCGTGATAAGTAGCCTGTACATACGCCTCTAGTATAACGTGCCCGCTGCACCGCCGCCGCCGCCGCCGCGCGGTGCACCGCGAGTACCGGTTTTATTCAATTTTGTTGTACTTATTTTTATTTTGCGTGATGCGGCTAGCATTGGATTGTATTTGAATTGACGATTACCTAAATGTGTAGTTTATTATAATTTATTTAAGTGCAATTTATTGTTGAAAGATAAATAAATATTACAGTTAAACTAAACCTTTTTGTGTATCGGTGTTGTTTCATTCAGAGTGCCCGCCTGCGCCCGCGCCGGTGCCGGCTGCCGCGCTAACCTTATCCACCCATGATATAGTTAAAAGCGTCACGTTTGAGTATAGAAAGTGAAAGTTCCGCCGGATCTCAACGTTTCGACTTTGTTTACAATTTGCGCAAGATTATCGTGCCTATTGCAAAAATATTGAATTAATCGAATGGGCACTTAATCACCCAAACTAGTAGGTAATTGCAGGCGATGATTGCCCAACGCCGCCGACCCCGGCCCGTCGGCCGCTCCGGCAGCGCCGGCGGCTTCCTCGACGCTCCCGTCCGCTGCGATTACGATTAAACCACAATTACAATTTCGATAGGTTTCCTACCAAAAGTAAAAAAACGGCATTTTATCGACATCCATTTACCTAATAAAAAAATAATTACCTATAAAGCCGGGACCGACTTGAACGCATAATCTTTCTCTTAATATATAAAAATCTCGTGTCACAGTGTTTGTTATCGAACTCCTCCGAAACGGCTTGACCGATTTTTATGACAAGTTAACTATGAAGTATCTTTTTGTGTATATATATTTTTTTTCAACTTCATTTTTTATTACTGTTACGGTGATTTAGTATGAAATATACGATTTTTATGATTTTTTTTCTCCATACTCGGTAGGGTAGGTCTGAGAATAGGTCGTAGGCTATTTTTTGTATACCTACCCCTATTCTTCGCAGACGGAGTCGCGGGTAACAGCCAGTTTAATATATAAAAATCTCGTGTCACGATGTTTGTTATCGAACTCCTCCAAAACGGCTCGACCGATTTTTATGAAATGTTTTTCTCCGTACTCTGTAGGTCTGAGAATAGGTCGTAGACTATTTTTTATACCTTTATACCACTATTTTTCGCAGACGGAGTCGCGGGCAACAGCAAGTAAATGAATTAATTTTAATTTGTTTTCATATAAACACGAAAAAAATTATGCAGAATCGATGCAATGACCCACAAAGCAGTTGTGCAAGAGTAGTGTTCATGTGTGTTATGTGTAGCAACAGCTTCATAATGTCGACCGAGTCAGCAGCGGCCGGGAAGTGGGGCACACCACTGCATTTTGCATTCAAATTTAAAAAGTCACGGTGTACAAGGAGAAAAATGAGTCAAGTCACACCTAATTACCATTTTCTCTTAGCAGACAGCCGCAACGCAACGAGCAGAACAAAAGTATTCCCTATAGATATATTTTTTCCAATGACAAAAAAGATCCGATTTTATTATTAGTCATACTGACAGCTAAGTTTACGCGCGGCGGCGGCGGAGGCTGCGCGCGGCACGGCCTTGGCCCGCGGCCCACTCATTGAGCTGTTTTCCATCAACCAGGCGCTTCTCTATTCCCTAATTGTTATGTTACGAGGCTCTGCAATCTGATCTTATGCGCGTTCGGAATGTAAAGCGTCATTGAAAGTGGCGAAAGCGCGGCAAATTTCACTTTGGTGCGTGCAGGTTCACTTGTCACTGCTCGGGAAATGTGTCAAAATGCCACGCGAGGCCCCGCCGGCGTGGACTGTCTAAATGTATTAAAACATCGCCTCTATGTTGCAGATTTTTATTTACACAGCGAGAAAACTATGCATATTTATCCTCGTATTATATATAATACATAAACGTCCCCGAGAGACTTCACGCGTCGACAGGACCCGAGCTTCGGAGATAGCAACTTGATAATTGATAAGAGAAAAGTGTCAAGAGCTTTTTAGTTTTGTTCACTAGTGATCAGGATCCGAATGGATGGAATCGTCTCCACCAGTAGCGCAGGAGCCAGTCCGCGGATGACTCTCGCCTGTGCCGGTGGCTTCCCACCGCGTCTGTTTCCGCGAACGGTGCTGACGTCACGAGTAGCTTGTAGGTACCTACGGTTATCACAAACACACTTTGTCCTTTAGCGAGCGGCACTAATTATCGCATGCCTTTATCGGTACAATCCCGCTATGTATGCGTATCTATATCTAGCTACGGCATGGAAGTAATGAAATGATAATAATTACGAAGCACATCCATAGGTAGATTTAGTTTGTCTCCACTCTGATGGGTTATCGATATACCGTTGTTAAACCGCTGCCTGCCTGTGATACGAGTATCGTCGTCCTGTTACAGCTTGTAATAACTGTATTTCATTAGTTATTAAAAGGTTATTAAGATAAGAGTATTGAAACACATAAGTATTGACACGCCATCTTTAATAATGTAAAGTCACCCGTACATGTCTACATCCACAGCGTATACAAGTAAAGTATACTAACATGACATCTCCCTTTCTTTACTCAAATAAACTTACAATTAAAGTAACCAATATTGAAGTTTTATTTAACTTATAATCTAACTTAATATAAGACATGACCCTTTAGCCAACTTGGTTGTTTTACCTGCCTTCCAGACCTTGTTTGCCTTATGCCAGTATTTACATTTTCAAAAGTTACTGACTTCCTATTGCTAGTAGTGTCATTAGACTGTACATTGTCATTGTCACACTGTATATTGTCATTGTCACTGCTAATACCACCACTACCAATTGAATCTTCTATATCACCACTATTATAGTCTCTTTGTCTATTAGAAGAGCCTTTGTAAATATTGTATCTATTTCTTTTAATCACTTGTCCTTGCTCTGTTAGAATATTGTATGCTCTATGTTTTTTTTCTTGTATTATTTTCCCCATAAGATTTTTATTTTTACTATCCCTTATAAACACATTTTGACCCTCTGTAAACTCAATTCCTTTTTGATTATTTTTTCTATCATGATAATATTTGTATTTAATTTGTTTTTTTCTGCAAACTGTCCCTAACTTCCTTTAATTTATTTTTACCTGGCAAAGAAGATCTGGTAGGTAACAAAGTTATTGTTTGTCTTCCTAAGAGTAACTCATTAGGAGACAAGTTAATTTCTGAATCTATAGGTGTGTTGCGGTATTCCATCAAGGCCATATAAATATCTTTCTGATCAACATCACATTTTTTAAACATTTTTTTAACACTTTGAATGTGCCGTTCAACCATACCGTTGGACCTCGCATAATATGGACTAGATTTAACTAACTGAAATCCCCATTCTTTCACAAATTCTTGAAATTCGTAACTATTAAACTGTGATGCATCATCTGTACATAGCTTTGTTGGAATACCCCATCTCGAAAACACCTGCTTTAATGCTAATATGTGACTTTGCGTGGATTGATCCACCATATTTATAATTTCCACATATTTAGTTAGATAATCTACAACCATTAAGTATATTTTATTTTTATAGAAGAACATATCAGCTCCTATTATATCCCAGGGTTGTTTTGGTATGTCCCTTAGAATTAGGGGTTCAAATGAATGAGATTTTTGATATTTCAGACATGCTTCACAGTTGCTGATGTGATCTTCCAGCTCTTTATTCATAAATGGCCAATATAACACTCCTCTTATCTTATTTTTGCATTTTTCTAACCCTAGGTGGTTGTAGTGAATTAAGTTTAATATTTCTTTCCTCAGTGACTTTGGTACAAAAACTGCAGTATTTTTAAATATTAAACCCTTTGCACGCAGCGCCATGTAATAACTGTATTTCATTAGTTATTAAAAGGTTATTAAGATAAGAGTATTGAAACACATAAGTATTGACACGCCATCTTTAATAATGTAAAGTCACCCGTACATGTCTACATCCACAGCGTATACAAGTAAAGTATACTAACATGACACAGCTCTGGCTTGCAAAAAACATAGTTAATTAAAAAATAGACACAAAAGGTAGTGAAACTTTCTGAAAATAGTCAAATCTGGTATTCAAAACACCTCGTGTCAATTCATTACCTATTAAAAAAATACTTAGCCGCGCGCGACGATTGATCATCGTTTTTCGTAACTTAGTCTAGTCATCACATCAAACCCAGGTACTTAATTACGGGAGTGTCTTAGCTAATGCTATGACCGTGAATCGGAATGTATGTAGATACATGAAATGTTTTGAGTGGGATTGATTTGACATTTAGTGCCAAACTTGGCACATTTTCAGATAGGTTGAGATATTCATGTTCTTGAGCCCAGGATAACTTGGCCTTTTTTACATTGACACGTTCACGGGCGGACATTCTACACCATTCGAATTTGGAACCCTTTTTTGTGACGCGCATTCTGTAGCAGTTGTTATCATTTCCTCTTTTGGTAATAGATGACAGAGATTGCGCTGTGCAATAGTAAATTATAGTAAGTACACCTAGATTTACTGTCACATTGTACAAAACTTGAAAGCCCTTACTGTCATATATTATGTAATGGTTCCCACACACAAATAAATTTACCTTTGACGCCGCGCGCCGCCCCTCCCGGCACCCCTCAATTTACGCACAAAAATACTTTATATGAACGATTGTTCAGTCGTCATTTACCACGATTAAAATATGATGAAACTATTAAAGCAGATCCAAAACATTCATAAATATTTTTAGTACCTACACAAATTGTCTGATATCCTGACATTTTACTGTCCGTAAACGTGTTAACATGTTCGGTGGATGTCTAAAGTACTTCCTACTATAAAATATTCCTATAGCCACTATTACAAAAAGTAACAAAAAGAAGGTACGGAACCCTTCTTGTTTGATTCCGACTCTCAACTTCACCAATTTTAATTATTAAACGTTTATTTCAGACTGTAGTCCCATATACTTACGTCATGTTGGTTACATTCTTAATAAATTATATTTAGGTTATTATTTCATTTGGGATTTAAAAGTTCGAAATCAATACAATAATGAATCAGTAATCAAATCAAACAATATGAAAATTAGTACACCAATCAAACAAAAATTAAATCTCAATTAATCAATAATTTAACTTGTCTCAATTAATAAAACACTACTACATACAGGGTGTCCCAGAAACCGACGATAACCCGTTAAAGGCTGGTAGACCTACTAATTACCTAACAGAATATCACATTTTAGGTTTTGTAAAAATCTTTTAGTTTTCGAGATATTGACATTTTAGCAAAAATCTCGATTTTTCTCCCTCAGTTGAGTCTTTCGTCTGCCACAGCCTCAAATGACCGAATTTAGTAAATCTGATTACTGATAAATATTGCAGAAAAGATGGGCTTTTAAACGTGATATTACTTTATTTTAATATTTAGTCAAACTTGGATGAGAAATGACTTAAGAGACAGTTTTCAAATATTGTTCTGTTTCATCCCATAACTTTGGTCCTCCATGGTTTTAAAAAAAATAACTAAGCTAAAGTGGCACTGGGTATTAAAACTATGCCTAACTAATGTAGTTTACAAAATGGTATAATACTTATTTATTTGTTCAATAATTTCAAATTTATTGCTATTTCATTACTGAAGAAGCTAATCAAGTGAACCGCCATTTAGTCTGAGGACGATTATTGTTTTTATAAGGCTGGTAAAGTTGAAGTCAAATTTCGAATAAAGTTTAAATTTTTTAAATTCTAATTTGAAAATCGAATTTGCTTTGTTTTTGGTTAGCGTGTCACTGCTTTTAGTAGACTGCAAATTTTTGTTGTTGGTACATGAAAAATTTCTTGTCTTGTGGGTGTTTTTTTAGTAATTAGTGACTTTAATTTGATCTTCTTCTGTAAGGAAAAAGCAAGAAATTTGAAATTATTGAACAAATAAGTAAGTGTTATATGATTTTGTAAACTAAATTAGCTAGGCATATTTTTAATATCCAGTGCCACTTTAGTGTAGTTATTTTTTTTTTAAACCATGGAGGACCAAAGTTACGCGATGAAACAGTAAAATATCTGAAAACTGTCTCTTAAGTCGTTTTTCATCCAAGTTTGATGAAATATTAAAATAAAAAAATATCACGTTTAAAATTCCATCTTTTCTGCAATATTTATCAGTAATCAGATTTACTAAATTCGGTCATTTGAGGCTGTGGCAGATGAAAAACTCAACTCAGGGAGAAAAATCGAGATTATTGCAAAAATGTCAATATCTCGAAAACTAAAAGATTTTTACAAAACCTAAAATGTGATATTCTGGTAATTAGTAGGTCTATCAGCCCTTAACGGGTTATCGTCGGTTTCTGGGACACCCTGTATTAACAATACTTAAACATTAAATAACTTTTATCACACTTTACCGTTTTTATTAATAACTAGCTGTTACCCGCGAGTCCATCCGCAAGGAATTCGTTTAACCACTATCAAGCGGGAAATGTGCAATTTTCCGGGATAAAACTATCCTATGTACCGTCCTTCCCAGGGCCGTAGGGTCTCAAAATTATCTTCATACCAAATTTAATCTAATTTGGTTCAGCGGTTTTTGAGTGAAGAGGTAACAGACAGACGGACACACTTTCGCAGTTTTAATATTACTAGCTGTTGCCCGCGACTCCGTCCGCGAAGAATAGGGGTAGGTATAAAAAAATAGCCTACGACCTATTCTCAGAACTACTAAATACAGACATAAAAGTTTCATATAGATCGATCGAGCCGTTTCGGAGGAGTTCGATAACAAACACCGTGATACGAGATTTTTATATGTATATTAGAGATTATGGCCATATAAAAGCACGTTTTTCTACTGTTTTTTTGCATGAAAAATTATTTAATTCTCTCTTTCAAAATGTTTGAAAGTCAAAATTAAAATATATTTATTCTTTGATACCAAGAACATTTGAACTCCATAATTGAATGTAGTAGAAACCAAACTAGTTTCGCTGTTACTTGTTTCGAACGTGGCCCGGACGCACTGCCGTGCCTGTTGCTGTGCGACGGAGTAAGAGATGCGGTAAATTGATGTAGAAAAATATATCCTCCTCTGTTATTTGATGTCGACACTGTTCATTATTATGTTAGAATATAATGTACACAACTTTATGAATTGTAAATGGGTCGCCTGGCTTGCGGTTTTAAGATTTAGTACCACGCAAGCGTATTGGGACATGCTTTTGGGAAGGCTACTTTATATTGTTGGATTGCACAGGCAGGGAATAAGAATTAAATAACCTTTAAAAATAAAAAATACAATTAAATAACTGATGAGTATAAACATTTTTATTTCCGAATCTCCTGCTCGGAGCGCCCGCGCCGCGCTGGCTGCTACCTATACGTAGTAAGTAAAACTATCTTTTCACCTCACTAGCTCGGAAAGCCCTTTTTGTTTGTTTGACATCTATTGAGAAAATCGCTTTTTATCCACATGTGAAGAAAGAGTTTTGACATTTGAAGGCAGCTTAAGTGATATTTGACAGCTAACAAAACGTAAAACGTTAAAAGTGCTGAATTTTTAACATCACTGTCGACGCAGCTGCCAGCGCCACCACGCGTTGATCCGCGGAACTATTTTAGTTTAGCTGCCTTCCGCGAGAGGCGCTTTATTTTTGTATAAAACTAGCTACAGCCGTCGGACCGACCACTGTTGTCTCCATTACCAACTATAAACTACTTACTTAACTTTGTACTCACGTGATCATTTTAATAATTTTTAATAAATTAATTCGTCTAAAAAGGAATAAATAAATCTTTATTGAAGAAGACCCTGAAAACCAAGCAACTGCCCCAACATTGGACCTTCGAGCCGCATCAGAAGCATCAAGAATCAGCAGGAATAAGGGTCTGACATTATCGTTCCTTTTCCCCGGTTTTAATTTATGTGCTTAAACCGTGTCTCTAAATTCTAGATACTACAGCAGCCCGGTGCGCATTACATCATCGCCTGCACGAGTATCACCTGTTCACGTGGGTACCCTCATCTCATAAAAAGTCAAAATGGGTCAGGATAGTGATAATTTATTTCCACCACGCACTAAATCGCCTCAACCATCAGCCACGGATTCGACAAATTGTTTAATTCGTGAGCTTAATAAAAAAAGAGGTACAATCAAGAGTAGATTAACCGTATTTGCGAAATTTGTGAGTTCTTTTGCTGATTTAAATGTTAAATTAACCCATAAGCAGTTGTCTGAGCTTAAAATGCGACAGAACAACAGCCGAACTTTATTAAGCGAATTTAATAACGTCCAAGGTGCCATAGAAGAGATAGTATCAGATACCGATCTTAACGGTCAGTTAGAAAGTCGTGAATCATTTGAAGAGTCCTTCTATAGCGCTATGGTCGATTCACAACAGATAATAGACAGATATATTGTTGAATCGTGTACTAATTCCAAGTGTAACGAGTTAAAACCTTCCGTAAAATTACCAACTATTTCTCTACCCTCTTTTGACGGATCGTTTGATACATGGCTCGAGTTTAGAAATATCTATCTTTCTATGATTCACAGCTCTAAACAGCTTGATAATATCCATAAATTCTATTATTTGCGGTCAGCTTTAACGAATAGTGCCGCAGAAGTAATAAAATCAATCCAGTTTACGTCAGAAAATTATGAAATCGCTTGGGATTTAATCGAAGGTAGATTTAACAATAGTAAATTATTAATTCACAATCATGTAAAAGCTTTATTTTCTTTGAACGTCTTGGCAAGAGAGTCTCCGTCGCAAATAAGAAAATTAATAGACACAGTTTTAAAGAATTTACGCTCATTAAAATCATTAGGCGAGCCCACTGACTCATGGGACACTATCATGAAATATATTATTGTTTCCAAATTAGATTCACAAACTGAGAAAGAATGGGAACAATATAAAATGACCGTTAGCAAAACCCCAGATAGTGAAAGTTTAAACTTAAATTATTTAATCCAGTTCCTTAGGGATCGAGCGGACATGTTAGAAATGGTCAAAGCAAATCACTCTAATTCTAACATCAAAAATACCCACGATCATTCCAAAGTACAACAAAAAGTGCATTCATTTGTGTCCGCGCCGACCCACAGTAACGCGAATAAATTTAATAATCGTACCCGCGTATGTATTATGTGCAGCGAAAACCATTCTATTTATGCGTGTAATAAGTTTCTAGAATTATCAGCGCAAGATAAACTTAGTTTCGTTACCGCTAAAAATCTTTGTAAGAATTGTTTACGCGTGGGGCATGCAGCTAACGATTGTTATTTTGGTCCTTGTAAAAAATGTAATAAAAAACATAATAGTTTACTTCATAGTGAATGCGATAAAGACAACGCATTATTTTTGTCTAAGTCAGCTACGGTGCTGCTGCAACAATCGCCCACTATAGACCTTTAAAATATATCAAAATAAAAAACATAATAGTTTACTTCATAGTGAATGCGATAAAGACAACGCATTATTTTGTCTAAGTCAGCTACGGTGCTGCTGCAACAATCGCCCACTATAAACCATTATACTTAATATAACAAAATAAAAAACATAATAGTTTACTTCATAGTGAATGCGATAAAGACAACGCATTATTTTGTCTAAGACAGCTAAGGTGCTGCTGCAACAATCGCCCACTATAAACCATTATACTTAATATAACAAAATAAAAAACATAATAGTTTACTTCATAGTGAATGCGATAAAGACAACGCATTATTTTGTCTAAGACAGCTAAGGTGCTGCTGCAACAATCGCCCACTATAAACCATTATACTTAATATAACAAAATAAAAAACATAATAGTTTACTTCATAGTGAATGCGATAAAGACAACGCATTATTTTGTCTAAGACAGCTAAGGTGCTGCTGCAACAATCGCCCACTATAAACCATTATACTTAATATAACAAAATAAAAAACATAATAGTTTACTTCATAGTGAATGCGATAAAGACAACGCATTATTTTGTCTAAGACAGCTACGGTGCTGCTGCAACAATCGCCCACTATAAACCATTATAATACAACAAATTCACATCACATTATATCGAAACCGCAAGCCAAAGCTAACGAAAGCACGAACCTTGTAAATAGATGCGCTTTAGAGACTGTTTTATTATCCACGGCTTTAGTTGAGATAGTAGGCGGTGACAATAACTATTACAAGGCTTAGAGCACTGTTAGACAGCGGTAGCGAACATTGCATAATTACGAGCTCATTATGTACTAAACTAAATTCTTTACCTATACAGTCCGCAGTTCAAATCACGGGAGGAGGACAAACGATTACGCAATCCACCCGTTCTTGTAAAATTACCCTTCGTTCTTTATATAACGATTAAGAAAGTTCTGGGAAATAGAGGAAATTTCCAAACCAGAAAAATATTTCACGGCCGATGAGCGTGCGTGAAAATATTTTTACATTTAAAGTAAACAAAGATACAACAAAAATTACTAAACGCTTTATTTTATCTGTTGTATCTCAAATTTACGACCCTATCGGGTTACTTAGCCCAGTGGTTATTGTAGCTAAGGTGCTGTTACAGACCCTGTGGCTGTGTAAAGTAGACTGGGACGACTCGTTGCCTCATGATGTAATTTTAACCTGGGAAAAATTTATTAACTCATTGTCAAATTTAAATAATCTTAGAATTCCTCGTCATGCTTTTGGCAACAATGCTAAACAAATCGAACTTCATTTATTTTGTGATGCTAGTTTAGCCGCTTATGGTAGTTGTGCATACATACGGACATGCAATGACCGCGGTGACATTATGGTCAGGCTCTTTTGTGCTAAGAGCCGCGTGAGCCCGCTCCAGACGCTAAGCATACCCCCGCCTTGAGTTATCGAGTGCATTGGTAGGCGCGCGGTTGTCGGATAAAATATTAAAATCATTGCGTTAATTTTCACAAAATTGTGTTTTGGACCGATTCGACAATAACACTAGGATAGTTGCGAATGTGCCCACATAAATTGAAGACGTTTGTTCAGAACCGTGTTGTGGAAATTAGTGAGCTTGCAGGTAACGCCATATTTTTACATGTTCGTAGCGAAAACAATCCTGCCGACTTGTTATCACGCGGTAGTAGCCTAGATGACTTAACTAATAGCGACTTGTGGTGGCACGGTCCTTTATTCTTGCACGAGTGTAACTTAGATTATTCGGTGAATTCTTCTACTGAGCAGTCAAATTTGCCAGAGGTAAAAGTTAACGAAAAAGAAAATATTGTGTTGTCAACAACAGTGCAAATAGATATCGACGGTTCGCCTCACTTGTTTGATTTAAGTCGGTTCTCATCATTTAGTAGAATGCAGCGTACTTATGCATATGTATTGCGCTTTATTCACAACGCGCGGGTAACCGACAAACAACGACATACCGGCGCTTTATTAGTCGAAGAATTAGATAAATCGTTAATTATTTTAACAAAAACCGTGCAAAAACAGTCATTTCCGGTCGAATATGATTTGTTAATCAATAAAAAACCTTTAAAAACGTCACGAGGCCTATCTAGTCTGAATATTTTCTTAGACAAAGACGATATTATAAGAGTAGGTGGCAGACTAGTAAATTCACTTGATTAGTTACAATAAAAAACATCCTGCGATACTATGTAGTAAACATTACTTCACTCAACTTCTTTTCAGATATGAGCACATTAAATTATTACATGCTGGGCCTTTACTACTTCTCGCACATATTAGAGATACCTGGTGGCCATTAGGAGGTAGAAATATAGCAAGAAAGACAGTAAAACAGTGCGTAACGTGTAGTCGTTTGACAGGTAAGACTTACCAGCCTATTATGGGTAATTTACCTAAGGAACGTCTGCAGCCAGGCTTTCCTTTTATTCGTTGTGGGGTTGATTACGCAAGACCCTTGTATATTTTGAACCGTAAAGGTTATTTGTGTTTATTCGTTTGTTTTGCAACAAGAGCGTTGCACTTGGAATTAGTAACTAGTTTGTCAACTGAATATTATCTGATGGCATTAAAGAGGTTTATTTCTCGTAGAGGAAAACCTGTACAGATTTTCTCTGATAACGGCCGTAATTTTGTAGGGTCTGCAAAGGAACTTAGTAATTTTTTGCAAGACAGCTCTCGGTCTATTATTGATTTTGCCTCTGATAATCATATTGAACTTAAATTTATTTGCCCTTATTCGGCTCATCAGGGCGGCTTATGGGAAAAAGGGATTGACGTGAGCAAGCGTGCAATCATGCGCGTAGTAGGAAATGCTAATTTAACTTATGAGGAGCTTAGCACGGTTTTGGCACAGATTGAAGCCGTGTTAAATTCCCGCCCCATGTATCCTATGTCGTCAGACCCTAATGATTTCGCCCCGCTGACGCCGGCGCACTTCCTGATTGGCCGGCCGCTGACCGCTCCCGCCTGCGAGGACCTGATGACCGCGGCGGCGACCCCACCGCCGATCCATACGCTGACACGTTACAAGCGTATTGAGCTACTTCGTCAACATTTCTGGAGGCGCTGGTCTAACGAGTACATCGCTGAGCTCCAGAAGCGAACCAAATGGCAAATCAACAAAGACGACATCAAACCAGACACTCTGGTTGTAATCAAAGAAGACAACCAACCTCCGCTCAAATGGCAATTGGGCAGAGTCTTGACCGTTTTCCCTGGTCGAGACAACATATCCAGAGTCGCTAGTATCAAAACGGCGACGGGTATCATTAAGAGGGCTTTTCCTAAAATCTGCCCTCTCCCCGTACCCACATCGGGCGCTGCCGATGTGATCTGATGGATGACTGATGGCAGAGCTACACCTATGAAGACTGATGGCTGAGCTACGTCGAGCTAGGACTCCATGGACCATGAGCAGTTCATCCCTGTTGAGAGCGGCTGCTCTCAAGGCGGCCGAGTATGTCGACGCAGCTGCCAGCGCCACCACGCGTTGATCCGCGGAACTATTTTAGTTTAGCTGCCTTCCGCGAGAGGCGCTTTATTTTTGTATAAAACTAGCTACAGCCGTCGGACCGACCACTGTTGTCTCCATTACCAACTATAAACTACTTACTTAACTTTGTACTCACGTGATCATTTTAATAATTTTTAATAAATTAATTCGTCTAAAAAGGAATAAATAAATCTTTATTGAAGAAGACCCTGAAAACCAAGCAACTGCCCCAACAATCACAATTAATGAATTGCATCGAGTTAAAAACAATAAATACAGTCTTACAACTTTATTTTAATTCATAAATATCTGCATTCAACATTAACCTTCATTCTTGTTGTAAAAACGGATTAAATGTTATGACAGTCCAAGTAAGTCGATGTGCGAACAAAACGCATCCGAAATAATAAAAAAAAACTTAAGTCAAAACTTTTCAAGTCAACGTTAAATATTCGTATGTTTTTCTAGTTATTTTGTTATTAAAAATGAGTGATTCGAGTGACCAAGACGTATTAACACCTGTGGAATTACGGGAAACCGTGCAAAATTTGGAAATTCCAATATAATTTATTATGCTAATCCATTTGTTACTATAATGTTATGATTGTATATGTTGGTATTGGAGTAGTTCCATAAAGACTGGATATTCTTAGGCTATTTTGCATTGTTTTTGATTTTACCAATATTTCTATAGTACAAACCCTTTTTCTTATTTTCCTCGCTGTAGTGAGGTGAAAAGTTTTGTGTTATACACGGGTGAAAAGTTATTTTACGTCTCGTGTGTTGAAACACTCTCTATCGAAAGGATTCTATTTTTGAACCACTCGCTTCGCTCGTGGTCAATCATAGATTCCTATCGATGGCTCGTGTTTCAAATGAACACTCGCAGGTAAAATAAAACTTTCCCCCCTTGTATAACAAATAACTATTTTCTCGTTTGCCGTTCATTTGTTATCTTTCCTACTGTAAAATAAAATTAGAACTACGTCATAGAAAAAGACGGATTTCATTGCAGGCTACTATGAAACTCGCCCCTTTCCTGATTTTGTGTTTGTTGGTCCCAAAGGAAGAACAGCGCCAGCGTTTTTCATTAAAAAGACTCGTCAAGATTGTTTACCTTATTTCTAATGCTAAAAGAACGAAGTATAGATACGGATGACTACGAAACTAGTCATATAGAATAGAGGGAGCCGTAGAGGCTTTCTTCGGCAGGCGGCGACGACGAGCCGATGTCGCGCGCAGCCTACCTTGCCGCAGTGAACACCCGTTGGACGGACACGGTCGCACGTGCCGCCCGGCCGCCCGGCCGCCCGGCCGCCCGTCCGCCCGGCACGGGGCACGGCGGGGCATCCGGCAAGGCCGCCGGTGGCGAGTGTCGCAACAGCTGCCGACTGACAGCCCGCGAGAACCTACTATTCTAAGTATACTCAGGTAAACGTCACGCCGCCCCGACCCTGATACTTGATTTATTTCGGTTGGTATTGTTTCATCTTAAATATCTTAATGGTTCTGCCGGGTCGAGCTCTTGCGCATAGGTATAATAGCGGCAGCGTGCTGCGTTGGTTGATGTTCGATGTTATTAATATTAACCCAGGATGTGTTGTAATAAAACAAAAGGGTGAATCAAGCGTTGCCTACTTGCTTACCTTTCGTGTACCTATCCATATTAATGAACTAGAATTTCCTTGCAGATACGCGATAGCGCCGCGACCACACGTGTATTACTTAAGGGGGTGATCCATTGGCGAGCAAAACCGCCGGTACGCCAACGAACTCGCGAGCCAACGGTCTAAAACCGCCAATGGAGCACTTAAAAGTCTGCGGACTTTAGAATTTCAAGTATGCAACAGCGAGCCAGCGAGCAAATCCGACGGTTTTTAAGTCCGCAAATGGATCACCCCCTTTAGGTATACAAATAATTTAGGTATTTAATTCTATTTGTCTTCTACGTATTACCAGTAGATATGAAGATCTCGGTCAGATGATTATCATGCTGGTGGTTGATTGTGGGTCAATCAACTTTTTTTTGTAAATTTCTATTTACTCCTTTACAAGTAACTCTGTAATCTCTGGTTAGTGAAACCATGATTTTGTAGTAATTAGATTAACTATTTATCATAGTGCGTAGGTAGGTAGGGTCAAGTGTCCAGCAATGAAACACATAAAATTCAAAGTCTCATAAATCTTTTGTTTTGACAGATATAAGTCTGAATTTTTTACCGTACTTAGCTAATTTTATTGGGTTTCGGGTGACATATACAGTATTCTTTAAGAATGTGTAGTAAAACATCAAAAAAATAAAATTTAAAAAATGGGAAATGTTTCACTGTGTCCACAGTGGTGTACAGAATGAAACACTACATTTTTAACAATGAAACATGAAAATCAATATAATCTGTTTCATTATTTTGCGACGTATTTATGTAATAAGTAAATAAAAAAATGCACGAATATAATCAAAACTATTTTAATTAGGTACTTTCACTTTAATCAGTCTCATTAGGTTACCTATAACGATTCATAAACAAAAAATCTTATGGAAATTAAATCACAAATTATGTTTTATTTATTGCACTCGTTAATTACACTCTAAGTGAGCGATAATTCCACAGAATGACCGCCTTTCTTTCTTTTTAAAACTTTAGTTCGCGCCATCCTGAAAAAAATACAAAATAGGTAAACATTATGATAGCCATTCAAGCCACATCTAGGTACACGTAATATATCAAATTACACAGTAAAATAAGTTTTTTGCAAAAAAATATTTTTAGTTCAAGTTTTTGTGCTGACTGTACTTTTGTTGACTTCACTTGCATTGTCACCCAAACTATATTTGCATAGCAAATTTCAATTCGATGCCTTTAACCGTTGAAGAATTCCGTCCTGCGGAGATGATCCTGGCCGGACTACTAGGATGTCATTACCAGATTATTGTATTGTCACGCAATTTAGGTACATAAGTATGATAAGTTTCAAGTCAATCCGACTACTGAAAGTTGGTTGAATTTAACTTGCCAGACTTGACTACAGATATACAGACAGACAACGGTACAAATGAAACTAAATAAAAGCTTGTGTTAGATATTGTTAAAATATTATTTGAGAAGCAAGTTCTTGTTCGTAAAAATATTGATTCGAGTTAATCTGATTGTATTTCTGAACGTGTGACAGATGTCACAGCGGTAGGAGTTTTAAAAAAAAAGAGTTGATTGTCAACAGAGAGGTTTTGGCGCGTAAATGAAAAAGTGTGTTAGTCAGTGGAAAGTTCAATAAATTAACTATATAACGGATTTGAAGACTTTAATTGTAGATTAGTTCTTTTATCAGAAGTGGTAATCAAGAACTCTCGTGTGAAAATGGGACGAAAACGGTTTAAACATAAGCGCAGAGACCGAAGTTCGGCTACGAGTTCTACGAATTCTTCAGATGGTTACAGACGTCAGAAAAAAGGCGAGAGGAGTTCGAGATCAAAGACTAAGAATCAGCATGAGGCAACAAGTCGTCGCAGCACGTCGAATAGTCCATGCCAGAGACGGCCAAAGAATGTTACAGTGATACCGGAGTTAGACGAGGCGACCTTAGCACACCGGCGTACAGCAAATATATCAACTCAACATCAACAGCATGTAATACCTGTGATTATCAGCGGGAGCACAACGTCTACAAGTGATAGGGCAACAGTAAGTAGTATAGCGACAACAAGCAATTTCAATGTTAATGAGGTGTCACAAATTATACAGTCTATTGTAAAGCCCAGTACACAGCCCATATTTAATAATAATATAAATATGATACCTGAATTTGATCCGTCACAGAAGAATTATAATATTGAGTTGTGGTTAGCGAAAGTCAATGAATGTGCTGTAATATACAAATGGGAGGAGGCTCACACAATTCATTATGCATTGCCCAAGTTAGTAGGAAATGCAAAAAAATGGTATCAGGGACAGACTTCTGTACTACATAGTTGGGCACAGTGGCAAGAACTTTTGCGTAAAGCATTTCCATCAGAATCTAACTATGGGATTTTGTTATTAGAGATGCTTGGTAGAACATTAAAATATGGGAAAAATGTAGATGAGTATTTTTATGACAAAATGATGCTGCTAAATGCATGCGAGATATTCGGTAAGAAGGCTGTTGACTGTATTATACTTGGGATAGAGGATCATACTATACAGACCGGTGCATCCTCGGCTCGCTTTGTAGAACCTGAAGATTTGTTAAAATACCTTAAAGATGTATGTAAAGAACACAAAGAGTTTTAATGACTGGAGTGCCTAGTGGTTAGAAAACCTGACTATGAAGCTTGAGGTCCTGGGTTCAATTCTGGGTTGGGGCAGATATTTGTGTGAAAAATATGAATGTTTGTGCCTGAGTCTTTAATGTTTAATACATATACAAGTATGTATTTATCTATATCAGTTTGTTTATCCATTGTCTAGTACCCATCGTGCAAGCTTTACTTAGTTTTAGACAAAGTCAATTGGTGTCAATTGTCCCATGATTTATTCAGTTACCAGCAGTGGGTGGAATTACTGGGATTAATATCCCACTGTGAAATAAAACTACATTCCTGATAGAAATTGATTCAGTAGAGGCTGAAATCAGCACATAAGTTGTGGAAAATAAATACCTACAGGCAAGGTCATGAATATATGGTTACCAAGGTGTTAAAGTAAATATATATATATGCACACATGTTTGACACAATCTTTTTATAGATATTTATGTCTCTGACTGTAGGTACATAAACCTATGTTACTAGGTCAAGATTTCTCAGAGTTACCTGAAATGGTTATCACAAAAACAGATAGGTGAATTAACATATTTTCCAGTAAAGTTGGTAGGTACCTCAGTGATTCAGATCCTCTGGATAATGAAAAATGTTTGTTATATATATGTTCAATTGACTCAGAGATTAATAACAAAAACTAATTTTATTTTTATATGTCAATGACTGAAAGATCTGAGTAAAATGAGTATTGATTTAGGCTAAATAGAACTCTCTGTTTAAGAGTGGTATTTAAAGGCAGATAAAGTGAATCATTAAGAATGTTGTAAGGCGAGGGTGGCCTGCTTGAAAGATGTTTACTTTAGAAGGTGAAGCCCTCGATACAATATTTAAAATTGAATAGACTGTAATTAATGTGTAGAAGATTTAAGACTGCAATAGAAATACTTGTTACAAAATCACCTAGTCATGTTAGTACAAAGTTTGAGGGCAAACTTTTAGAGTCAGGTTGGCCGAACGATGTCTTGTCACCTACCTACTAATCATTTTTTTTATTAAAGTCATTGAAAGGCTAGGGTGACCCAGATTGATGGGTGAAGTCCTTGTTACAATGACATTATGTTGATCTGGAAAGTTGAGGGTGGCCTTGATGAAAGGTGAAGTCCTCAATGCAATATTGATTTGATAGATTGGAAATCGAGGGTGACCCTGATGAAGGGTGAAGTCCTCGATGAGGTGTTATCAGGTGATTTGATTGGTTGGAAGTCGAGGGTGGCCCTGATGAAGGGTGAAGTCCTCGTTGCAGTATTGAGTTGACTGATTGGCAGTCGAGGGTGGCCTTGACGAAAGGTGAAGTCCTCGATGCAGTATTGAGTTGATTGATTGGCAGTCGAGGGTGGCCCTGATGAAGGGTGAAGTCCTCGATGCAGTATTGAGTTGATTGATTGGCAGTCGAGGGTGGCCCTGATGAAGGGTGAAGTCCTCGATGCAGTATTGAGTTGATTGATTGGCAGTCGAGGGTGGCCCTGATGAAGGGTGAAGTCCTCGATGCAGTATTGAGTTGATTGATTGGCAGTCGAGGGTGGCCCTGAGGAAGGGTGAAGTCCTCGTTGCAGTATTGAGTTGACTGATTGGCAGTCGAGGGTGGCCTTGACGAAAGGTGAAGTCCTCGATGCAGTATTGAGTTGATTGATTGGCAGTCGAGGGTGGCCCTGATGAAGGGTGAAGTCCTCGATGCAGTATTGAGTTGATTGATTGGCAGTCGAGGGTGGCCCTGATGAAGGGTGAAGTCCTCGATGCAGTATTGAGTTGATTGATTGGCAGTCGAGGGTGGCCCTGATGAAGGGTGAAGTCCTCGATGCAGTATTGAGTTGACTGATTGGCAGTCGAGGGTGGCCTTGATGAAAGGTGAAGTCCTCGATGCAGTATTGAGTTGATTGACTGGCAGTCGAGGGTGGCCCCGATGAAGGGTGAAGCCCTCGATGCAGTCTTATCAGGTGACTTGATTGATTGGAAGGCGAGGGGTGGTTTTGATTGAAAGATGAAGCCCTCGATGCAATGCAATCTGGTCGATGCTCTACACAAGATGTGATTTGGGAAGTTTCATATGGCCATATTATGGTGAGGTGTGAAATGCCAAATAGGACTACGAAGTGAGAACTAGTTTGAGGACAAAGTTGTGTGGTCAGGTTGGCCGAATGTTAGATATTGTTAAAATATTATTTGAGAAGCAAGTTCTTGTTCGTAAAAATATTGATTCGAGTTAATCTGATTGTATTTCTGAACGTGTGACAGATGTCACAGCGGTAGGAGTTTTAAAAAAAAAGAGTTGATTGTCAACAGAGAGGTTTTGGCGCGTAAATGAAAAAGTGTGTAAGTCAGTGGAAAGTTCAATAAATTAACTATATAACGGATTTGAAGACTTTAATTGTAGATTAGTTCTTTTACTTGTAATAATATAATGTTTAATTATGGTACACAATGAAACTGTTTCATTGTGTCCCAATTAACCTCGAATTTTTGCCTTTTAAAACGTGTCACTTTAACACGTGATCTAGTCCACTATAATCTACGACATATGTTTAATATTAGGAAAGTATCAAATATATTGAATCTGTAGCCATAATTTAATGAAAAATCTACAAAAAATTCTAAAAATACTTACTTTTGTGCCGATAAAACCGAAAAGCTTCGTAGCCACGTCTTCCGAACTGGAGTACAGTGGGGGGTTCTCAAGGAATAAGGGTCCTTAAGCGATATAGTGCACAATCTGGCAACGTGGCATTTTGGAAATATAGCAATGTTTCAATGTGTACCTAAGTTTCATTGTTGGACATATGACCCTATGTGAAAACCAAAAAAAATAAATATTTCTATGAAAAAATCCGGTGACCCAGGGGACATACCACTATTTAAGTAAGTAATTCTCATTCTCATTTAGAACATTTTGATAAGCTCCAATGACGTAGACCGTAAGAATTTAGAGTTTCGCACCCCAAGTGATTGTGTATTCTTGCTTTGAATTTGGCCGAACGAACACCTGTTTATTTAATCGCATATGAAAATAAAATTGATACAATCTTAACTCAAGTTACTTTTAGATAAAGTTTAGATAGAACATTTTTTTGTAATTATGGGCAATAGAGTACCTATAATTTTAGACGAGTTAGTTGGTACGCGGCATCGTATGTGCTGGTCGTATGTTCGCTGTATTCTTTGGAGATACGAACATTTCAACTATCAATATGTGTAGGTACTCGCTTAGTAATTTCCGAGTAATCTGTGCCGTATTATTGCTATCTTAATACTTTATTGCCCGTAATTTTACGTCTAGTGTTGAATTGGTTATGTATTATAACAAGATAAGACCATGTATGTTTCCTTTTTCTGAATGGTTGCTTTATTTTTCTAGGATTTAAGTTCTAACTCTAAATAGTGTTCTAAAACCTGTCATAAAATTACATAAATAGTCTATAGGATTAAAACGTCATCAACATCATCCCTGCCTATATCTATAAATACGTCCCGCTGCGGGGTACAGGCCTCCTCTGAGAATGAAAGATAGGATTAACTCTTGTAATTCAAATAATGCTGAATACTGAATAGTTTTGCAACAAAATTACATTTATAAAAGTTAAGAATTTCTTAAAAATGTTAATAATTATTAATTTTCAAAATGGTAGAACGCGATTGTATCTCGAAACGGTATTTTTTGAGTTAAATACTATTTTAGATTATAGGTGTATACTGTCCAAATTAAACACGAAGTATGAAACATCAGAAAATTATGTACAAATGAAAGGTTTGCCGCGCGTACTTAATGCGCGGTGACGCAATACAACGAGCGATTCATAATTACCGAGGTACTGCATCATTAGTGATGTCCTCGCGCCGGCATGAATAGCGCGTTCCCACGCGCCGCAACCGTGAGCCTTGACTCTGCGCATCTGCCACAGAGTCTGGAAGCTACTACGAAACGAGCAGTTCGTATCGTGCCGTCCCATTCACTCTGTACCTTTTGAACGCCAGTGTCCGCTATAGACGACAATACGGTAATAGAAAAATTAACCTACCCGCATCCGCATAAAAATCAATTTTGTCCGTAACAAAAACGTTGTGTGGCGTTTAAAAGGTACTATCAGCATAAACGGAACGGCACGATACGAAGTTCGAAAATCTAATTTCGTAGTTGTCTGCTGTAGCCGACACTAACACTACACTCTAGCAGTGGGTGACTACAACATCGCGGTGGGTGCGACGTAGGAGCCTGCATAAAACGAATGCGTCATCTATAAGCAAACCAACCTCTAACTCGTGTAAATAACGTCTACCTGCAGGCTTATTGTCTAACGCTTCTGACGCTTGCCTTCGCAATCACTATTTCTTTCTGTCAAACGGTAGAAGTTGATGACAGAAAGAGATGGTGAATGCGAAGGCAAGCGTCAGAAGCGTTAGACAATACGGCCTCGATCCAACGTCCTCGCGAGTACCCACGACCCAGGTACTAAGCGGGATTTTGTACGTAGTAAAGATAAGTAGGTACCTACCTAATAAGAAAAAAAGAAAGGTTTCTGATAATTTCAATGGTATTATTTGAACGTCTGTTTACGGTATGATTTTGGCAATGATTCATGATAAGGTAATTATTAATTAAGTATTGCGTTGAAGTAGTATGTAGTTAAAATATTAAACATTTTTTTTGAATTTTTTATCAATAAAAATAGTTGGTACCTATTGGTAAACTTTTGTTTTGCCTAATGTGTTAATAATTAGAAGATAATTATGGAAATATTTAAAAAGCTGTTATATCTTTTTTGGGACATGATAAAATACCTACTGACTGCACATATTGACGTTTTATACAATTTTAATATTGAATTAAAAAATTTAATTAATTTAATTTTTAATTGTACTTTCCTAATTATTTTTATCACAAATATGCTGCGACACCATTATTGTAAAGGTTGTTACTGCATTTGTTTAAAATTATTTAAGTATTTGGATCAGAAATACATACAAGAAAATCAGTGCCTCCAGTGAAAAAGGGAATAACTCAAAATCGCTACTTTTCAGGAAAGGCAAAAACCATTCTTTCGTCGTTTTTGGGTCTTTAGCGTTTAATATTAGATTTTTTATGGTTTCAGGCTTTAGGTATAGGTTATAGCTTTCGATTAATGGGTATTGCTTTAACATTTATTTATTCTATACATATTTTTTTTAAGTTTTTTTCGAGTTATGCTCTTAGTCACGAAAGCATAACGGTATAACATGAATTGTGTTAGTCAATTTTGAGTCACCTTAAGACATAAAATGACTTATTTCCTTAAGTACGGCTGTTTTATGGTTATAACAATACTTATTCTACCCATCTTTTTCACAAATAAAGGAATAATGCGACTTATTCAAGCAAATCGATAATGTATATGGGTACAACTGTGCCATAAAGTAAAACTAAATTGTATTAAAAATAAGACATTTAATCAAAAATGAGTGGTTTTTACTCGCCGTCGTAATTAAAATCATCTATGTCAGGGTTTCAGTCAGCCCTTTCAGTTGCTGCCTGCTTATTGCCTGCTTCCAGATGCCGCCGCGTAAACGTACGCATACCCGCAAGTAAATTTGGCTATTTACATCAACTTAAACTGGTATTTAATTACAATAACCAAAAGTGCATGCGGGTAAAGCGACATTATCTAAGTGAATGGATATACTAGGTAGTAGGTACTTATGTTATAAATTTATCACTAAAGCCGAATCATAACATTCACAACTATAATAATAAAAACAATATATAAAATATTACTAATTGGAAGGCAGTCATATTATGGTCTATCCTTTGATCAATTATAACTGTAGATCCACAGTCGCGCGCCCGAAAATGTCCGAGCCAAATGAGCGCCACTTTGATAAAAGTGGCCTTCTTTTTTCTCAGTACGTTGCGTGAAATTGTCAAGTTTAGCTGTCAAGTGTCAACCGAAAATCGACTGTAATGAAGTAAAGACTAGGTTCAAATTTCTGTGTAGGTGATGATTTTAATTGTTATGCAAACAAATAAAAAAGTTCGGACATTCTTTGAACGGGATTTTGTTCGGCAATGTGTATCTTCAGTTATAATTGATCAAAGGGTCTATCAATTATAATAGACACAACTTTCTAGTCCACTGTAATAATTGATATCAAAACGAGTAGGGCAGTGCTTAAATATTTCATCATCATCATCATTTCAGCCGCAGGACGTTCACTGCTGAACATAGGCCTCGCTCATTGATACCCATTTATTACGGTTGGAAGCGGCTTGCAACCACCTTGAACCTGCGGCCTTCACCAAATCGTCCGTCCATCTTGTTGGTGGGCATCCCACGCTGCGCTTGCCAGTCCGTGGTCTCCGTTCGAGAACTTTTCGGCCTCAACGGCCATCATTCTGTTCTGTGTGCTATATTGGTAATTTCAACGAGCTGTCCGTTTGGTCATGTCGGTTCTTGTTCTCTCTCCTCATTCCTGATTTGATCCCGTAGAGAAACCCCGAGCATAGCCCTTTCCATAGCTCGTTGAGCAACACTGAGCCTACTCATCAGAGCTATAGTGAAGCACCACATCTCCATTCCAGGAGCTTGAAGGCGTCTTCCAGAGTGGCAGTAAACAGTTTCAGAGATATAACATCTCCCTGTCTCAAGCCTCTTTTTAAGGGAATCGCCTACAAAGTCTATTTTTGTACTCGGACCAACATAGTGGCATTCTTACACAAACACTTCAACACTTCGATGTACCGGTAGTCAATACGGCACCTCTGGAGAGACTCTAGCACCACCCATGTTTCAATCAAATCAAAGACTTTCTCCTAGTTAGTTCACAATCGTTAGACATAGCGGTAAGTTATACTCTTCGGTATTCTGTATGAATTGCCACGGCTTATGTATGTGGTCTACGGTTATAGCCTTTTCGGAATCCGGCTTATTCCGGAGGCTGGAAGTCATCAAACCTGAGCTCGAGACGATTTTTAATGACCAAGGAGAACAGCTTATAGACATGGCTTAAAAGCGAGATGGTCCTGTAGTTCTTCAATAACGTGTTATCACCTTTCTTAAAGAAAGCACCACCATGCTTTTGTTCCATTCTTCCGGTGTGGTACCTTCGCCCAATATGGAATTAAAGAGCCTCTGAAGGACTTTAAGTACGGGTGATCCACCCGCTTTCAAAAGCTCAGATGTAATTCCATCCTCATCCGGCGCTTTGTTGTTCTTGAGCAGTTTCAGGCCCATCCTAATTTCGTACAGGCTGATTTCTGGAATATTCTCGGTATAAATGTCGGACCATTTTGGCTCTTACTCCTGGATTCAAAACACGGCGAGTTAAAGTCCTTATTTATCAATTAACTTTCCGTTTTGAAGAGACGCTCAATTAAAGTGAATTATTTCACCTCTAAATTATAAATAAATATGATTAAAAATGAATAATGTACCCCCAAAATCGAAATAAACATACAAAACTTTAAAAGTAATAAAACGAATTGTTTCCTATTGAGAGCATCATCCCATAGCAAGGTGGTCTAGGTGCAGATATGACCCATCGCGGCTAGCGGAGCAACGGAACAATTCGAGTTATGCCTTTATGTACTCTGTAGTATAAGGGAAAAGTTCGAGTGAAATAAGGAAATAATTCGAGTTATGCCTTTATGTACACCGTGATATAAGGAAATAGTCGCTTTTAGTTCTATTTTATGTCCACATTGTTACGGAACAACACGAGTTGTGTCTTTTTGTAAAATAATAACTGCAGTCATGTCTTTAGGTTGGATGTTTTTTTTTGAGTTAAAAGCACTTGTACCGTTAGACTGATAAAAAATTGCAGATAGTAGAAATATGCCTTTAGAAACGGTGAGTTATGCCCATAGTGTAATCGAAAAATCTGGGTTAGGGGATAGCTAGAGATATGTACTTTTGTCACAATACGTAACCGAACACGCTGAATCCAATGGTGTAATAAAAACATAAGGGCATAACTCGTCTTATTCCCCTTTTCACTGGAGGCACTGAAATATGACCTTAGTAAAAGTCTCACTGTTTTCGAGAAATTTCGATTTTGCTGATTTTTTGAAAAATGTATACCCGCACTGATATTTTGAGTCGTGAGTAGGGTTCTACTAACATTGGATTATTATAGTTACGGCTGTTTACGGCGTATATTTTGACAACCCAAAAATTTGTACGGAACCCTCGGTGCGCGAGTCCGACTCGCACTTGGCCGGTTTTTTTTATCCTAGCTGCTGAATTTAACCAGAGCACTCTAATAAAATGTTGCTCGCAGAAAGATATGCGTTACATGTTTGTTGTAACATTAGCGCCAAGCTCATTCAATATTTGTTTTATTTTTGTAACTTGTTCATCCATATTAAAACAAAGTTCAACTGTGAATACCTACCGCAGGTTGGAATGCATCGCCCGGCCTTAGAGACTCCTTGTGATCAGCAAATTTCAATTCAAAATTATTATTTTGTTAAATATAGCTCCATCGTTGTGCCAATGTCGAGGTTGACAAAGACACTACACGGCTGGCCATCGTTCGGTAGACGAAATCAGCAACTGAGTGTAACAACGGTAACCACATCGGGGGGACTAACTATCAATGGAAGCGGAAACCAAAAGAGGGCACCGCTAGGAGACAAGCGCAAAAAAACACACAGGACACCAAAAAAACATCAGGCATAAAGGGTATCCCCACCCGAAAGATGGCATCCAAAGTCACACAATGGGTCCAAAACATCTCCGACTCACCCTTCCATCGGAGGACAAAAGATAGGCAGCCCGTAGATATAGATAAATGCATATGACAGGAAATCCACCCAATGAACCGAACCAATAGCTTTAAGTAACAATTATACAGAAATGGGCGAGGCTCGGTCAAGGAAGAATCCAATTGGTAAAAACATTAATTATACCGACCTAAAGCACCCCACAGTGCCTAACGGGAGAATGCATGCTCCTCTCCCGGCCTTCCAGCAAATGGCTAAGAGCGTTTTCAGATTATCCGATCCGATATCGGTATCGGACGCCGATACCGATATCGGGACAAGTAAAATGTATGAAATATGTACCTGTATTTCAGATTATCCGATCCGATATCGTATCATATTTCATACATTTTACATGCCCCGATATTGTATCGTCGTCGTCGTCTCATACCAATATCGGATCGGATAGTGTGAAAACGCTGTAAGAGAGTTTTCACATTATCCGATCCGATAAATATGATACGATATCGGATCGGATAATCTGAAAGACAGGTACATATTTCATACATTTTACTTTCCCCGATATCGTATCGGCGTCCGATTAAGTAATCTACCCACAGTGTGTCTGGTCTTAGAGCGTTTTCACATTATCCGATACCGATTAACTCCTCCTCAAAGTTAAAAGCACTTGTTTTTTTCTTATTGACAATCTATAGAGAAAGCGACTTGTGACCGGTAGGCTTATTGTCTAACGTTTTTGGCGCTTGCCTTCGCAATCGCTATCTCTTTCTGTCAAATGGTATAAAACGTTGACAGAAAGAGATAGTGAAAGCGAAGGCAAGCGCCAAAAGCGTTAGACAATACGGCCTCGGGTTTTTTTAGTCCGTGCAAGTCGGACACTGTCTGGGCCGTCTATTCCCAGTTCGTCCGCAGGGATTTTTTCCGAACACAAGTCACCCTTCCTACCCTAAAGTAAATAATAGCAAGGAATTCGTGTCATTGGCCCCTTTGGCGACTCATTAAAAAATACCACACTGGGGGATACCTTGTCGCTGCAGCTGACGGTAGGTATCTAATCTAGTATTATTATTAATTACCTGTTGCCCGCGACACCGTCCGCAAGGAATCCATTTATCGCTATCATTTGCATGGTGTTTGTTAGTTTGGTTTGGGCGAGGGCGAGAGCGTCGCCTGGTGCGGGGTGGGGCCCGGCGAGGGATTCATGTCAGGCGTGCTGGCAGTTGGCAGCGGGCCGCGGTATCGCGCCGCAGTGATTGCGCGATAACCGCATTAGCTATAATTGATAGCCGCGATACGAGATACGGTGCGTTGCGGATAAATACCCCTTCAGTTACAACATTGTTAACGCCTTGTAAGGCTATAAGCAGCCGCGGGCGGGTGTGAGGGGCGCGGGCGGCGCGCCGGTCCCGGGCGCTGGCCAGTTGCCTTGAATGCAGAGCTGGGGTCGCGCGCATCTTTATTACCTATACAGTTTTTGTTTCTTGTAGTCATAATCCTCTACAAGAATTTGGCGACCGTGACAGGACGTTGTTTCTCGGGCTAAAGTAAAAGTACCGTTAAGCGACACGATTCGAAATTTCGAGAACCGCAGACAAAGAAACCGGAGTGGCCTGTGATCTGGGGACTTGGAAGTGCAGCGTGTCCAGCGACCTTCAGAAGCAGGGGAGTGCCTTTCCTTCCTTTATTACCTTTTATTACCTTTCGGAACTTTGATTTGTGTGTTTTGTTTACTTAGCTCTGAATACGACCGTATTATTATAGCAGTTATACTTAAAGGCTGGGACTCACGGGTCAGAATAATTTAATTTCTCGTGTGCTTGCCTGGCATATCTTGCTAAATGCACAATTCTTTAAAGTATTAATAATCACGCATTAAAATTAAACGTCATAGTTATAAGCTTAAGCGCATTCTTTCGCATTAGTCTGCTATAGAAAATACCCAAATAACAGTTGATTGCAGCTTAACTTTATTTAGCACGAACTTAAACATCAATTTATAATTTCTTAATCAATAGCAAGTCATTTAATACGCAAATTTGTCGCATATGCCTACCTACCTTTTTCTTTGCGCTTTCTTTTCTATGAGCCATTTTTGATAACATATTTTTTGTGTTCGATTGCTTAACTTTCCATTTCTATCTCGAGCACCTACCCTTACTACGTGTAATTACGTAACATTCAAAGTAGCTTCGGCCGACGATTCCAGGGGTCGGGCGCGTCTAGAACATTCGACGCGCTGAGGGTACCGTGCGCTCGCGCAGTGAAGTACCCATCAGCTCGCTCCGTGCCTACGCGGCATCGATCGGTTGGCTGCATTGACCTTGACCTACTAAGCGCTGCACATCTGCGCGCTTGGAATTCCTGCCTGGTTTGATGCACAATTTATTTACTTAACTAGATTTATTGTTTGCCTTTGCTCATTTAAGTACCTATTGTCATTATTTTACTAGCAAAATGCCGATGTCGCCTAAGGATATCAATGATCTTGAACTAGATTTAACTTTAAGAGACTTAATTAAACAACGAGGTTCAATTAGAGGGAGACTGACAAACTTTGAAAATTACTTTAATGATTTAAAGAAAATAAAGGTAGACGAATTATCTGAAACTCAGTTCGCTGAATTAAATATGCGAATATTGCGAATGGAAGCGTTATTTTCCGAGTTCGAAAGGTGTCAAATTCAGATAGAATCGTGTTGTCCAGTTCTTGATGAACAGTTAAAGGAACGGGAAATAACTGAAACAAAATTTTACGCTAATATTTCTAGCGCTCAATCATTACTTAAGCGGCGTCCTTCTGGCGAGGAAGATAAACGTAGTTCTTATAGTAGCTGTTCACATCAGGATAATTTAAATGTACGGCTACCCGTCATTAAGCTGCCATCGTACGACGGTAACTATTTTATGTGGTTGGAGTTCCGCGATACCTTTGAATCGCTTATACATAAAAATGAGTCGGTCCCAACCATAAATAAATTTCATTATTTACGTTCCTCGCTGGAAGGAAGCGCGGCACAAGTGATTAAGTCAATTGAATTTTCAGCGCCAAACTATCAATTGGCGTGGGATTTGCTATGTCAAAGATATGACAATAAGAAGGTCTTAATTAATAACCACCTGAAGGCTTTATTTAAAATTGAACCTATTCTTAAAGAATCACATAAATCGTTACGATATTTAATCGACGTAGTTACGAAAAACCTCAGAGCGTTGACGACACTTGGTCAGCCGGTGTCTCAATGGGATACTCTCATAATTTTTATGATATCTAATAAATTAGATCCAATCACAAGTGGAAAGTGGGAAGAAAAACGTAACAATTTGCCCGACCTACCACTCTTAAGTGACTTTATAGACTTTCTTCGTAGCAGAGCGGACATTTTAGAAACGACATTAACTAACAGATTTGATAAAGGCAGTTCTCATGTTAATAAGGACAATCATTTTAAGGCCGATCAGAAGGTTCCGTTAACTCATCATAAATTTTCGAAAACTTTTGTCACGGCTGGTCCCTCGAAGCCTATAGTGTCACTATCATGTCCGCTCTGTAACCAAGGCCATAGAATATTGGATTGTGAATCTTTTAAGGCCTTACCACTTGATAATAAATTAAGTGAAGCCTTAAGGTTGAAACTTTGCGTAAATTGTTTAAGAAGAGGCCATGAAGCACCTTTGTGTAGACTTGGCCCTTGCAGGTTATGTAACAAAAAACATAATACGTTATTACATAAAGAAAGCATCATAAAAAATACATCACCAGTGACGTCACCAGAGCCTTCAAGTAACTCTGGGATAGTCAACCCGCCACGTAGAACGCTGTCAGTTCAATCCTCAGGGCAGGTTCTGCTTGGCACTGCGTTAATAAAGGTTACTAACCCTGAAAATAATAATACTTATGTTGCTCGCGCGCTGCTCGATGCGGGTAGCCAATCCTCGTTCTTGACGGAAAACCTAAAAGAAAAAATTGGTTTAGTTAATCGTAATCCTGATTCTTTATTAATTTCAGGCATTAACAACCTTCAACTTACCATTTCAGATCGGTGTGACGTAACCATCGGCTCTATGTGTAACAGCTTCAATGTAAACTTAAATTGTTTAGTTATTCCTCAAATCACCGGTCAGTTGCCTAACATGGCCGTAAACATTACTCATCTAAACTTACCTAATGACATTCCGCTAGCTGACCCTCAATTCTGTCGACCTGCAGATGTTGACATGTTGATAGGCGCGGAACTATTCTTTGATATCCTGTGCCCTGAAAGGATATCGCTGGGTCCTAATAAGCCCGTCCTTCAAAATACAATGTTTGGCTGGATAGTTGCCGGCCCTTTAACCCCAAACCTAAGTAAACCACCTAAAAAACTTCACTGTAATTTTACCCGAGAAATTAGTGAAAAGTTAACAAAATTCTGGAGCCTTGAAGAGCTTCCGTCCTCAAAGATACCTACATCAGCTGATGATGAATTTTGCGAAGAACACTTCATTAAGAATACTTACCGTTTACCTGATGGCAGGTTTTCAGTTCTGATGCCGCTAAAGGAATCACCAGAGATAGCACTCGGTGACTCATACAAAATGGCTGCCAAACGATTCTATAATTTAGAGAAAAAATTAAATAAAAATCCTGATTTAAAAAGACGTTATAGTGAGTTTATACATGAGTATGGAGATCTAGGACATTTAACAAAAATAGAAAGACCTAACTTCGGGTATTACCTACCACATCTTTGTGTTCTTCGTGATCATAGTGAGAGCACGAAATTACGAGTCGTTTTCGATGCGTCAGCAAAATCAACTTCACATAAATCTCTGAACGACATACAGTACATAGGCCCGGTAGTTCAGGACGATTTATTTAATATATTGATCAGATTTCGTCAGCATCAATATGTGTTTACCGGTGACATAGAAAAATGCTATCGTCAAATAAAAATTGATGAATCGCAACGTAATTTGCAGTTGATTCTGTGGCGTGATGACGCTTCGAAACCTCTCGATGTGCTTCAACTTAATACTGTGACGTACGGAACGGCCTCAGCGCCTTACTTAAGTACTCGCTGTCTGCTCCAGTTAGCATATGAATGTCCAGATCCAGTAACATCAGAAGTAATAAAAAAAGATTGCTACATGGACGATTTGCTGACGGGTGCGGACAGTGAAGCCGCTTTAGCTCATATACTTCACGGTGTAACTGAGGTACTTACGTCAGCAGGTTTTCCTTTGCATAAGCTCCGTACTAATTGCCCTAAAATATTTTTAAATGCTACTTCATCAGAGTCTCTTAATTGGAGCAAACAATCCAGTGTTCTAGGTGTTCAGTGGACTCCAGACACTGACAAATTAAATTTTTCCATAAATATAGATCATAATGACATAGTCACTAAGAGAACAATCTTATCTAACACATGTAAGGTATTTGATCCTCTCGGTCTGATCAGTGCTTGCACTATAACGCTCAAAATATTGTTACAGAAATTGTGGCAACTTAAACTGACGTGGGATGAACAAGTACCTAACAACATAAAGAAAACCTGGACAAAATTAGCTAAAAACTTACATGTTTTGCTTGCAGTATCCGTACCGAGACACGTGTTCGGCCCGTCTCCTGCAGCCTGTGAGCTCCACTGCTTTGTGGACGCCTCACAGGAGGCCTACGCGGCGTGCGTATACGTGCGCACGACGGATAACTCAAATTGCGTAACAATTAAATTACTTTGTGCTAAGACAAGGGTCTCGCCTCTTAAAGTTATGACCATACCTCGTTTAGAGCTCTCGGCGGCTTTGTTAGGAGCCCGACTGGTTGCTAAGGTGAGCGAAGCTCTCCGATGCACTATTCATAAAAAGATTTTCTGGTCGGACTCCACCATCACCCTGGGCTGGATAAAAACGCAGCCCAAACTCCTCAAAACTTTCGTCTGTAATAGAATAAATGAAATTCATGAACTTACTAATAGAAACTCCTGGAGACATGTACCTACTGAAATGAATCCAGCTGACATGGCTTCAAGAGGCGTAGATCCTAGTCATCTTCTGAATTCCTCTCTGTGGTGGGAGGGTCCTGATTTTTTGAAAGGTGACAAGTGTCAATGGCCTCAGGCACCCAACACACAGATAACCTTACCTGAAATAAAAGTAATGCAAACTACGAGTAACATTAACGAAAACAATGAACCTAACCAATTAATTAACTTTGAAAATTACTCTAGTTCATTGAAACTAAACAGAATATTAGCATATGTTTACAGGTTTATAAAAAATAGTAAAACAAAAAATATAAATCAAAGAACTTTTGGTCCCTTAACAGAAAATGAATTAAATAAATCGCTTACTTACCTTATAAAAATATCACAGTCTGAATCTTTTCCAAAGGAACTTAAACTTATTAAAAATAAACAGAAAATAACCTCACCTCAGCTGTTGCAGTTGTCTCCTTTCCTTGACGTCGACGGCGTGCTGCGGCTGGGTGGCCGGCTCGAGAACACTGACTTTAGCTTCGATAGGAAACATCCAGTGTTACTACATGGAAAACATCATTTTACAAAGCTGTTGATGCGAGCCGAACACCTACGCCTGTTGCATGCTGGCCCTCAACTGCTCCTAGCAAGCATCAGAGATCAGTTTTGGCCTCTGGGGGGGAGGACGTTGGCTCGTAAAATATACCGTCAATGTGTAACGTGTACCCGTTTTAGAGCCAAAACAATGGAGCCGTTGATGGGCCACCTGCCGTCTAATAGAGTTAGTCGTAGTCATCCCTTTGAAATCTGCGGTAGTGATTTCGCGGGGCCGCTTCCAATTTCAAGTAGGACAGGCCGCGGGAATCGAATTTCAAAGTGCTACATTTGCCTTTTTATTTGTTTTTGCACCAAGGCCATCCACTTGGAGGTTGTAAGCGACCTAACTAGTAACGCTTTTATTTGCTGTCTTCGCAGATTTATTTCTCGTAGAGGGAAACCTATTAAACTATTTTGTGATAATGGTACAAACTATGTAGGGGCAAACAATGAACTAGGTCGAGCGTTAAAATCAGGCATGAATTCGATATTTCACTTCACAGCTGAAGAGCGCATTCAATTTGTCTTCAATCCCCCCTACTCCCCAACGTTTGGTTCTCTGTGGGAAGCCAATGTAAAAATGATTAAGCATCATTTGAAAAGAGTGATAGGTAATTCGAGTCTCACGTACGAGGAGTTGAGTACGCTTTGCACACAAATCGAGGCCGTCCTCAACTCCCGTCCCCTTACACCCTTATCATGTAACCCCAGCGACCTGTCTCCTCTTACTCCAGGGCACTTCCTGATCGGGCGGCCGCTGACGTCTATACCATCGCCCCCCGCTGTTCCTGAAAGAAGCATGAAAACGAGATATCAGCTGATTGAAACATTAAGAGAGAGTTTCTGGACACGGTGGAAGAATGAGTACCTAAAAGAGTTGCAAAGAAAAACCAAATGGCGACACCCATACAAAAACCTCAAGGAAGGCGCCATGGTGGTATTTAAGGACGATAACCAGCCCCCCATGAGATGGAAGCTTGCACGAGTTCATCGAATGTATCCTGGCAAAGACGGAGTTTGCCGGGTCGCTGACTTCAAAACAATAAGAGGTGTGGAGCGGCGTGCACTGAACAGAGTATGCCCCCTCCTTGAAGAAGATGATGAGTTGGAATCAGCTCCAGTTCCTGCAGTTTCTGCGAATCCTTCAGCCTCTCCAACGGGCCCCCAGGATGTTAACGCCTTGTAAGGCTATAAGCAGCCGCGGGCGGGTGTGAGGGGCGCGGGCGGCGCGCCGGTCCCGGGCGCTGGCCAGTTGCCTTGAATGCAGAGCTGGGGTCGCGCGCATCTTTATTACCTATACAGTTTTTGTTTCTTGTAGTCATAATCCTCTACAACATAATTACACATAATTTGGAGCCCAAGGGCGGCAGGCGACCGACCCAGTAGACTGCCGGTATCGTGGATGGCTTTTGCAACTAAATTAGTATCCTTGTAAAAGCCTCTCGGTCCTCCTTGATTTTCTTCACTCTTTTTAGTAAAAACTGGACCCAATTACTGTCCGTCCGTCTGTCACCAGGCTGTTTTTCATGAACCGTGATAGCTTTATAGAACATACTTAACACAATAGCAAGCAAGGCATAGAACCAAGTATTCGTATTCGTAGCACTGCACTTGGCTACCCTCATTTTCACGTTATGTTTCTGATGGCATCAATAATTTATCTAGTCACATTCATGTTGCTCCCAAAATGTTAATTATTTTGGTGATGGATGACATTGCCGGTCATCTGAAATACAAATTGGAAAGATGCACATCACTAATATTCACGGCTCATAAAAAAATCGGCCAAGTGAGAGTCAGACTCGCGCACGAAGGGTTCCGTACAATTATCTACAAAAACGGCAAAAAAACAACTTTGCTGTATGGGAGCCCCCTTAAATATCTATTTTATTCTGTTTTTTTAGTATTTGTTGTTATAGCGGCAACCGAAATAGATCATCTGTGAAAAAAAACTTAGGATAAATTGAAATTCAAGGTTAGCTTGGCTGGTGGCCAAGAAATCAAATTTTTCGAAAAGTAATTTGTTGACCTTACAATTTAAAAACAGTAACTTACGTAGGTACTTATAAGATAAAAAAGATAAGCTGATTAGTGAAATGTAAGACGAAATGTAAGATAGCTCGTAATGTGAAAACTGGCCAAGCTAACCCAAATTATTTGCTTCATCTTTTCAGGATTATCTGCAGAACTTGGCACACATTTAGCTCAGGTAGTAGGCCAAGTCGACAGCCACGCGTATTCTTATTTTATTATTGAACTTGGTTCTTATTATCACATAGGATTTTATTTTTGTAAACAAGTCATTATTAGTCATCATTTAAAAATGTTTGCTAAAATAAAAGTTTTTCGTGTCATAATTTCGAAAGGCGCATATAATCGATTACTTAGAAAAAAAAAAATCGCAAAATCAACAGGAATCAGTCAGTCAGGCAGACCTTTTGAGCTGTATTTGTGTAATTTTTGATTGTACTTGGTTTCATGGTGTTGGTGTTACATGTTACACTATTAACGAGTCAAAAGTGGTGTCAAATGGTTCGTGTAACACACGGCTGCTGCGTCGCTTATAGTTTCATTTTTTAAAACTTTGCCTTTACTGCTGCCGCGTGTCTAGATTGGCTTCCAACATTGTGAAAATAACCATCGATATGTTGATGACAATGCGAGCAAGTAAACAACACAATGGGACTGGCACAGCACACTGCGCATGCACAAGGCAGGCACGAGGCGCGAGGCACGGGACGAGCCAGCTGGCACGAACCCGCGGAGCGCGGACAATGGCGCCTGCGCCCGCGCCGGAGACATCGGCGCCTCATTGTCATCGAGCAATGAATCGAACGCCTTCACCGAACGAGGCCAGGGTGCTCGGCCCGCGTAACTAATCACACTCGTCGACTAAATAATGCGATTGTTTATTACAGTCTACCTCCTACATAAATATCTCCTTAACGTCCAGATAGCCAAGTAGTTAGAGAACCTGACTGTGAACCCCGGGGCCTCAAGGGTTCCATACCCTTTCGGGGCAGAAATTTGTATCAAAAATACGAATGTTTGTTCTCAAGTTTTGGACGTTTAATATAATATGTAGGTGTTTATTTATTTATTTAAATATTGACGTAATAATAGTGCTACAGAGTTACCAATAATGACAAAGAATCAGCAAAATTCACTTCACAGTATGTACACTTTTCTCGCGATGTTTTCATGCAATTCAAATCTAATGTTCACTAGGCACTGTGTATGGTTTGTTGGATCTGTGCTGATCAGGGATTAGGATAAAATATAAAAAAATAAAAAAAGTTAAAAGCCGCTTTAGTAACTTTATGTAATTACAAGGTTGGATGATACACGTGATGAAAGTGAAATGTATAGCTTCCATAAACACCCTCGGACTTTTTCGCCGCCCTCACTGATGCTCGGTCAGCTGTTCACCACCTACTATCAAAAAGTAAACGAAAATAAATAAAACGGGATGGACGGGATGGACGGATGGACGGAATGGACGGGATGGACGGGATGGACGGATGGACGGATGGATGGGATGGACGGGATGGACGGGATGGACTGGATGGACGGGATGGACGGGATGGACGGGATGGAAGGATGAACGGAATGGACGGGATGGACGGGATGGACGGATGGACGGATGGAAAGATGGACACATGGACGGGATGGACGGAATGGACGGGATGGACGGATGGACAAATGGACAGGATGGACGGGATAGGCGGATGGAAAGATGGACGGATGGATGGATAGACGGGATGGACGGATGGACGGGATGGACTGGATGGACGGGATGGACGGGATGGGCGGGATGGACGGGATGGACGGGATGGACGGATGAACGGAATGGACGGGATGGACGGATGGAAAGATGGACGGATGAACGGGATGGACGGGATGGACGGATGGACAAATGGACAGGATGGACGGATGGAAAGATGGACGGATGGACGGATAGACGGGATGGACGGATGGACGGGATGGACTGGATGGACGGGATGGACGGGATGGACGGATGGACGGAATGGACGGGATGGACGGATGGAAAGATGGACGGATGGACGGGATGGACGGATGGACAGAATGGACGGGATGGACGGGATGGACGGATGGACGAATGGAAAGATGGACGGATGGACGGATAGACGGGATGGACGGGTGGACGGGATGGACGGGATGGACGGGATGGATGATTATGATGATGATGATGATGATGATTTCCTCGCATTAGTCGTGAAAAGCACAATGTTTAGTCTCGGCCAAAAGTGCAATAGATGGACTCGTACTTTCGAGGGCCTCCGCTACGCGTCGGCCCTCAAACAAACTCGTCCATCTATTGCTTACTTTCCAGCCTCTACAACAATGTACTATTGTGATAAAATGCATCTCCTGCCTTTGATCAATTATAACTGTAGATCCACAGTCGCGCGCCCGAAAATGTCCGAGCCGAATGAGCGCCACTTTGATAAAAGTGGCCTTCTTTTTTCTCAGTACGTTGCGTGAAATTGTCAAGTTTAGCTGTCAAGTGTCAACCGAAATTCGACTGTAATGAAATAAAGACTAGGTTCAAATTTCTGTGTAGGTGATGATTTTAATTGTTACGCAAACAAATAAAAAAGTTCGGACATTCTTTGACGGGGATTTTGTTCGGCAATGTGTATCTTCAGTTATAATTGATCAAAGTCTCCTGCGAAATACTTAAGAGCAATCAACAAAATCGTTTGTCCTCGTAAAGCCGCCCGCCGACCGCCGCGTGTCTGTGGCTGTGGCGCCGTACCGCAACAACAGGCGGTTAATATTGAACATTTAGTTTTGAGCGATTATATTCGTTTACTTAGTCCATACTCTGACTTAGTACTCTGTAATTTGTAGCTGTTGGTTCTCCGAAAATAAATAAATAAAATTAGGGTCAAACACAGACGTAAGAAAGATAAGTTGTCTCTCCTGTTACACACACAATTAAGTACAACAATTTTAATGTACGGTCAAGTGCAAAAATAAGTATCGATTTAATCCTCCCATCGTTACATACCTATACCTTAATTCGACGACATAAGAGCTATGGGACATATTTATGAGCAAGTTGTGTGCACCCATATTTTTACACTTGACTGTACAATTAGCGACTCCGAGTCAGCAAACTTAAGATTTATTCAAATGGGCCTACAGTTGGCCAGGCACAGGGGTCCCACTCGCCGATGTAGACTTGGCTAAAAACTATGGGCTGTAGACCCTTAACTTTTGCCATGTCCACAGGAGAGACGCAAACAAAAAAAATGTATTATTTAAGCTGTGCTGGTTTGTCTTTGCAATTCTTCGCATGTAGGTAGATTATAGATACTACAGGTGTCATTTATTTATTAACACTAAGACCCTGTTTACATTATTCCAGTAAAATCATTCCAGTAGCATGACATTGCGGGGCCGTGATGCTAACGAGTTACAGAGATCAAACGAGCGCCGCAGTGGCATGCTACTGGAATGATTTTACTGGAATAATGTAAACAGGGTCTTAATACAGCTGGAAGGGGAGAAACACACACACACTTGACTCTAACAAAAATATGCACTTGTTTGATAATTCATCGTAAACTTCCCATTACCTACGTTTCTTCAATCTAATACCTGAAATTGATTGAGACTTATCTTGCAGATAGAGTGCAGTCTATAGTATTGGACACTTATGAGAGAGAGACAAAAACAATTGCAAGAGTACAGTCGGATTGTAGAATAAATCAACGGGGTGTACCACAGGGCAGCGTCTTGGGTCCTCTGTTGTTCTTGGTTTATGTTAATGAGTTTCCTCTTATAATTAAACATCCATGTGTTATGTTCGCAGATGATGCTACTGTATTCATATCGAGTGACAATCTGAATGGTTCTGATATTAATGATGAATTATATGGCACATTAAGAACTGTCATGAATTGGTTATTATCTTTAAATTTAAGAATAAATCTAGATAAAACAAAAATTATTCAATTTACTAACTATAAACAGATACCACTAAGCTTAAACATAACCATTGATGACAGGGTTGTTGAACAGGTTCATAGCACTAATTTTTTGGGGGTTACTATTGATAGTAATTTAAATTGGAAGATGCATATTGAGAGGATAAATAAAAGGATTGCCAGAAGTTGTTATGCTATATCCATACTTACCAGGATATCATCAGTGGACGTTGCTAAGCAGGCTTATTATGCAAATGTTTATCCTATATTGACCTATGGTGTGGTGTTTTGGGGAAATTCAGTAAATGTACAGTCCACTTTCATTCTTCAAAAAAAATGTTTGCGAATTATATTTAGCGTTAAGAATAGAGAATCACTAAGGCCTGTTTTTAAACATCATAAAATTTTGACGCTGACTTGTATATTCTGTTGTGATTTTGGTTTGGATTGGCGTTATTATATGCTAGAAAAAATATAAAGACGTGTTGTTTGTATAGATGGTATAATTGAAGTGACTTAAGATATTCAAAATAAGAAAAGTCATAATAAAAAATAGAACATTATTTGAATACCTATTAAAAATAATTTAGATTAGCCAGTACAGTATAAGTATTTACAACATTCCCCCTTAATCGAAATTATCCCAAGAGCAAAATAAAATAATACAAAGAACTATACAACTAAACCTATGCTAGCTGTACATCTCTTATGTGCAACAGGCCCAAGAGGTTTTGTTAGAACGTCTGCAGGCATGTCACTACTCTTTAAATAATTAAGGGTAACGATGCAGTCAGATACTTTTTCTCGTATAAAATGGAAACGAGTATCTATATGCTTCGTCCTGTTGTGGTGCACTGGATTGAGTACTAAGTTAATGGCACTCTGGCTGTCCGACATTAATGTAACTGAACTAAGTATACCTGTGATTTCCGAAATAAAGCGACGTAAATAGCAGGCTTCTTTTGTAGCTGCTGTAAGTGCCATATATTCAGCTTCTGTCGATGAGAGAGCCACGGTGGGCTGTTTCTTTGATTCCCATGCCACCGGTCCGTCAGCTAACTTAAACACGAAGCCCGTGTACGACTTCCTATTAATCGGACAATTAGCCCAATCCGCATCAGCGTATCCTTTCAGAAGGTTTCCTGTTCTTCTGTAAGTTAAAGAATACTGTGAAGTACCTTTTAGGTACTGTAACACCCGTTTCGCAGCATTCCAATGCTCCTTAGTAAAACAAGTATTGAACTGACTAAGATAACTAGCCGCGTATGCGATGTCAGGCCGTGAGTTTACTGCCAAATACATTAAAGAACCAATAAGGTTTTGGTAAGGCAATAACGGTGACTCACTATTTAAATTCCTTTGCAATTTAGATTGCGCTAAAGGAGTTCCTGTCGTCTTACAATCACTCATATTAAACTTTTCTAACATTGACAATATGAAATTTGATTGATTTATTTTAATGCAATCTTTGTTGCTTTCTATTTGCAAGCCCAAATAAGATTTCAAATAGCCCAAATCTTTAAGGGAAAAATATGTCAACAAATCATTTTTGACAATTTCAAATGTCTTGTCAGAGGAGTAATAGATAATCAAATCGTCCACATAAACACTTAACAATACAAGTTCCTTGTCAAAAAGTTTTGTATACACGCAAGGTTCAGAGGGCGTTACAATAAAACCTATTTTCGAAAGAGTTTCATTTAACTTTTTATTCCAGGCGCGTGGAGCCTGTTTAAGACCATAGAGCGATTTCCTTAATAAGCAAACCTTATTTTCTTGGCCTTTTGCCGCAAAACCAAGAGGTTGCTCCATGTAGACTTCTTCTTGTAAATCGCCGTTAAGGAATGCAGTATCCACGTCCATATGCCTCATCTTTAAACCCATTTCTGCAGCTAATGCAAATAAAGTACGTAGTGAAGAATGACGTATTACCGGCGCAAATGTCTCATGATAGTCCACACCTTTTGTTTGACTATAACCTTTTGCGACAAGTCTTGCCTTATATTTGGTGATATTTCCATACGCATCTTTCTTCACTTTATATACCCACTTACATGGAATAACCTTTTTATTAGGTCTCTCCACTAATTCCCAGGTATGAAGTTTCATAAGCGAATTATGCTCATCATTCATGGCTAACTGCCACTTTGCAGCATCATCGGCATGAATAGCTTCATAATAGCTAGTTGGTTCATCCATATCGTTATTTGACACTTGATACGAAAGGTAATCGGGTGGTTTTCGATTCCTTGATGGATATCTTGACTCACACAAAACTTCAGGGTGTTCCACATTCGCTGTCTCTGTTTCCACTCTCTCTGGAATATTCTCAGAGTCCGTCTCCATTCTCACTGGATTCACGGGAACAGAAGATTCAGCACTTGAGTTGGAACTGTCAATACAATCGAAGTATTGCGAACCTTCTTCTTCAGCATCAAATAATAAGATGGGATTCGATTCAACATGTGAATCAGGTTCCCTTTTCTTCAGAGATGCAAAACGATTCTCAAAGAATGTTGCGTCTCTAGATTTTATTACCCTTCTAGGATTTTTAGGATCACGGAATAAGTATGTGTTGGGATCTTCTGAATATCCAACAAATATGCCTTCCTCAGCTTTTAAATCTAGTTTCTTTCTGTGACAATCAGGTATATGAACAAGAGCTCTACATCCAAACACTTTTAGATGACTCAAATCACTTTTACGACCACACCATCGGTCGTAAGGTATCTGTCCGTCTAAGGCTCTATGAGGAGACCTATTTTTCAAGTATACTGCTGCCTTGAATGCATCTTCCCAGTATGCTTTAGGTAATGAGCTCTCAGCTAACATCGATCTTGCCTTTTCTACAATTGAGCGAAAAGTTCGCTCCGCAGTCCCATTTTGTTGCGGACTGTACCTAACTGTAGTTTGATGCTCGATCCCTTTAGAAGCGAGATAATCAGCAAATTCTTTATTTACATATTCTTTACCGCCATCTGTCCTAATAGCCTTTATTTGTGAGCCTAACTGTTTTTCAACAAAAGCTTGAAATAAACAGAACTTGTTCCTTACCTCTGTCTTAGAATTAATAAAATAAGCAAAAATTTTACGTGTATAGTCATCTACAAAAATTAAAATATATTTATTTCCTTGGAAAGATGACGTGGACATTGGCCCGCAGAGATCGCTATGGACCAATTCCAAAGGTGAAGATGCTCTTTTGTGTGCAATCTTCTTAAAAGGTTTTCTGGCTTGTTTGCCTTCTACGCAAGCGATGCAATTATTTTTGTCTACCTCGGTAAAGCTTATACCTACCTCATGATTCCTCAACATGCTCATTCCGATACGACATAAGTGACCTAACCGTTTGTGCCAGAGTCTGTAGTTACTCGGACAGTCAGAGTGCTCATGTTGTGTTGCATTTGCCCGGGGAACATTTACAGTGCAATCTAATGTGTACAGACCACCACAGGGCGAAGCATGAAGAACTGAATCACCTGTAACACAAAAATTTGCATCATTTTTATAGAAAGTACAACCATTATTATCAAAAATACATATAAAGCCCTTTTGAACTGCTTTCTGTACAGATAATAAATTAGCTTTTAATTCAGGTACAAAAGCTACATCGCGTATCATGTCCACCGATTTATCAGGTGTATTAATGGAGATATTGCCTACTCCGCAACACTTAATTCGTTCGCCATTTGCGACAGTAACATTTCCATTATCTGAAGTTGTAAAACTATGAAACCAATCTCGTCTAGAAGTCATATGTTTAGTAGCACCAGAGTCAACGTACCACACATCCTTTTCTGAACCAGAAGTATTCAGTGCTGTATACGAAGAAGCTTCTTTCTTAGGTAAAACATTTGTCTTCTTATTACCTTTATCTTCGTAGGCTTTCTGTAAGGACTTCCAGGCTTCGGCTGCAGTTTTTGCTCCCTTTACGTGAGTGATAGCAGCACCGTCTACTGTAAGACATATTTTAGCAAGTGCCTTACAATCATACCTTGCCTTTAATGATGTGGATGTTCCATCGCCTTCGGGATATCCTATTACGGCATACCATAAATCTTCGTGGATAAGAAAATTTCGCATTTTAAATTTCCACGTTGGATACCCATCTTTGTTTTTAAGGCAGAATGAGGGAACTCCGGACTGCAACTGTTTGTAAACATTACCACTATCTCCACTTTCGCTTGACATTTTGTCACGGAACTTTTACTTTTCCAGGATGCGAAAAATAAACACACACGAAAAATAAATCAATGCAATAAATAACGCACACCCTCGTGCTGATAACGTGTTGTGATTTTGGTTTGGATTGGCGTTATTATATGCTAGAAAAAATATAAAGACGTGTTGTTTGTATAGATGGTATAATTGAAGTGACTTAAGATATTCAAAATAAGAAAAGTCATAATAAAAAATAGAACATTATTTGAATACCTATTAAAAATAATTTAGATTAGCCAGTACAGTATAAGTATTTACAACATATTCATTCTTGAAATTTGTTTATTTGTTAAGCAACACAGTGATGTCTTTACTAAAAAATGTGACTCTAAGACTAATATACGATCCCAATATAGATATGACTTACGTTCAGTCCGTCCTTCTAGTTATATACAGAATAAGAGCACTTTCGTGACTGGAACTATTATATTTAATAAATTGCCTGGTAATATTAAGTCGTTGGAAGGCCCTCAGTTTAAAAAGAAACTCAAGGACTGGTTGCTCTGCAAATGTTTTTATGACCTAAATGAATATTTTATTTGAATTTTTAATGTACTCATTATTTTTTTTTTTTTTTTATGTCATATTTTTCAATTTATTCTATACTGTTTTAATTTAAATTTTCTTCTAATGTTGTATTGTACGTCCGAAATGGGCAGACTGTTGTTACTCATTTATTTATAACACGATCTTATGTGCACAGTTATGACAATAAATTATTATTATTATTATTATTATTACCTTTAAACGAGCAATTCTTGTATATATCTCGGAAACGGCTCCAACGATTTCGATGAAATTTGGTATGTGGGGGTTTTCGGGGATGAAAAACTGATCTAGCTATGTTTCATTTTCAGAAAATCGCTTTTACTCGTGTTTTCCGGCTATTTTTGTTTGCATTAGAATATAAAGCTAAATTTCGCCGACTTCGAGCAGATCATAATGGCACGTTAGAAATCGGGTGGTCGCGGATCCAGCCGACCTCGGTTCGAATCCACGTTTTTTTTCAACATTTTTAGTTTTTTTTTAAGTTTACTTTTCATGAGAAAACGTCAAGTTTCTTCTTTTGTGAGAAAAAGTTACTTTTTTGTTAGAAAAAGTATTATAGGGAACGTGCAGTAACTATAGGCGGCAGCACTAATGCGACAGAAGAGACACTATGCGGACAGTAAAACAAACTTATCAAGGTAAAACATTCAAATTGATGGCACCCTTATGGCACCAGTTGGCAGCACCGTCTATGTGCACGTTCCCTATTGGGAGCACAGAACAGGAAAAGCCGGTTGTCTGTAAAGTCGGTTTACGGACGATAGTTTAACGTGACTCACCCAACCTCCGGTGTTTTTGTCAAATATCTTGAAAATGGTGCATCCTACGGCAAAATCAATGAAATTTTCATCCCCCCTTTGATGCCCCCGCGCTCCCTCCCCCGCATCCCCTCCCCCCTCTCACCCCCCCCCCCCACCCCTCCGGTGTATATAATCAGGATCTCGGAAACGGTTCCAACGATTTCGATGAAATTTGGTATTTGGGGGTTTTCGGGGATGAAAAATTGATCTATCTTGGTCTTATCTCTGGGAAAACGCTTGGTACCGAGTTTCTGCCCGAGCAGAGCTCGGTCGCCCAGGTACTTATTATTAAACTAGCTATTGCCGGCGATTCCTTCTGTGAAGAATTCTTTGGTCGCTATTCCGCGGGAACTATGCAATTTTCCGGGATAAAAAGTATCCTATATGTTAATCCAAGTTATAAACTATCTGTGTGCTAAATTTCATCAGAATCCGTTAAACCGTTTTAGCGTGAAAGAGTAACAAACTTCCACACATGCAACCGTAAAAACTTTTACGTTTAAAATATTAGTAAAATTTTATTAGTCTTTGCTCGTGGCTTCGCTCACGTAAACGGTTTGGGAACGTTTTACGCTTTATAATATGTTTGACTGCATGGTTGGTAGGTATAGTGTGTTCAATAGTATGTACATACATACACATACAACCTATGACTATGAGCATTCTAACAAGTTCAAATATGACTATGTGTGTACTTTTTTTACGTGGTTCTGTCTTGGAGTGCCAGTGTCTAGCTTCAGACTGCGTCGTCAGATCAGCTCGATGATATAATTGTATTGTATTGTCATCAGAACTTTGCATAATTTAATTGCGAAAGTTCATTTCATGTCAATTCCGCAACTAAAATTCAACATTTGGTAGCATAGCATACGGTTGTGGTGCTGGCTCTGTCGCGAATTGTCGCGAGAACATCAAAACGGTAAGTAGAAAACACATCATATTAAATTTGTGTGCTAGCAACACTACTGAGGGGTGCCATAATGTTGGTACGATAGCAGGAAAAGACAAAAAATGTAGAAGAAAGAGGAAGCGGTCACGAGGAGGGTGAGTTGGATAGTCTCTGGTCCGGCTGAAGTTCAACACCTGAAGATCGGTGAGTAATTTGATGTATTGCTAGTACGAATAGAAAAATCAGAAGGCAAAGCATACATATAAGTAATGTTGAAAGCAACTGAATATGGCACAGAATGGAAATATGAATTGAATGTAAACTTGAGCTCGAAGTGCCAGGCTCATGGTGGCTTGGGATGGACTATAAGGGGAGTTGGGAGGTCCTCCGAAGGAACCTGAGGGTTCCGTTGCTGAAAGGAATGTGGGTACATTGTTTGTACACATTCTTAGTTGAAAGTAAAATGCTTTGTTTACTGATATACCTGAAATCTAGACTAAATACTTTGTCACTATGAATTTTAATGTGAACCTAGGAATACTCCGCGATAAGCTCTGAAGATGAGCTCTGGTTGAGTTCGAAACGCGTCAGTGTAGTTAGGTGGTGGCGATAGTTGGGTTTGTGTGATTTGTGTGTGTTCGTACAGTGTGGAGGTGGAGGAACTGCATGAACACACATTTCTTGCATAAACGTAACTATCGCGCGTGAAGGTCGCGGGTGAGCAAAGTAATTGTTTTAGTTCAACGTAACTATCGTTATGTCGCGGGTGAGCAAATAAATTGTTTCAGTTCATTATTAACTTTACATATCCGTTTATGGAGCATAATGGGTTATGGGTATTATGTAAGTTGTTACATAAATTATGAGCACCATATTTCAACTCAAATTCAATAGGAAGGAAGTTATGAAATCGTATAAGTAGTATCGGAAATCCCTGTTTCCTGTGTAATTCCCGTTGCGACGGAAATACCAGGAAAATATACAAAAAACCGGCCAAGTGCGAGTCGGACTCGCGCCCCGAGGGTGCCGTATAAATGCTGAATGAGGGTGCTGTGTCAAAATATACGTACAAATACAAAAGCCAGTGATAGCAGAGTCCTGATTCTATGTAAAATATACGCAGTTTGGGATCATGTTATATTGGTTACCGGGACCCCCTTAGTGATAAGATAAGATAAGATAAGATAAACTTTATTTTTTCACAACACAATGCACACACAAAAAAAAAAAAAATGCAATCAAGTGAAACAATGCTAAAAATATCAATGCAATGCAATGTACTAAAAATATCAAAGCGTAAGAAACATATCAACAAGAACAAAAGAAACACAAGCAGAATAAAAATATAAATAAAACAACAATTTTGCTGTATTCAACCAAGCTGTGGTATGGATGCCATGTGTCGTGAAAAGAAAGGTGCTGACTCAGCATAAAGCTGCTTAATTTAATCATATTTTTTTTATTTGTTGTTGTGGTGGCTGCTGTAATACATACTCGGAGAAAATTTCAATTCTCTAGTTAAGGCCTTTATACAGGGAAATTTTTTAATAAGTGCACAAATTTTAATATGTCGTTAAAACAACAAACAGATAACGAATTTCAGTATTTTTCGTTATAATATTTATCACTTATTTTTTTTTATTTTTCATAGTAACTCGACCAATTTATTGGATGAATTACTATGAACAACCCAAATTTCAAAATGTAAAAAAAAATCTTGAACAGATAATCGTGATCTATTGACGATACTGAATCACGTATCAAAATTTGGGCACTGATTAAAAAATTACCCTGTAAACACTGACTTGAAAACGCTGAAAAAAAACATGTTTCTTGTATGTCGAACCCCTTTCGTTTTTAATTTAATTTTATTTTGTTATAGCGGCTACAATCCTAACTAATATTATAAATGCGAAAGTAACTCTGTCTGTCTCGCTTTCACGCTAAAAGTACTGAAACAATTTAAATGAAATTTGGTACACAGATAGTCTAAAGCCTGAGAAAGGACATCCTAATCCTAACTATAATATAATAAATGCGAAAGTAACTCTGTCTGTCTGTCTGTCTCGCTTTCACGCTAAAACTTCTGAACCGATTTAAATGAAATTTGGTACACAGATAGTCTAGAGCCTGAGAAAGGACATAGGCTATATATCATCACGCTAACACTAATAGGAGCGAAGCGGAAGAATGTTTCAAAATTGGGGGTTCTATAGGCACGCTTGACTTGGGAGTACGGTGGTGAATGTGAATGTGTGCATGGTGTCATTTGTCAAGGATTATCATTTTGATAACATCTTAAAAAGCACCCCACGCTTTTTTACAATAAAATATTTTAAACTATTATTATTTATTTTATCAGTCTTTGGTGCGCGCGCACTGCTCTACACTACTAAACGTAAACCTCTTTCTTTCTAACTTTACCCCCCTCACCTACAACCCCCAACCCCCCAAACCCCAACATCCCCCAAACAATTTCCCCAACCCCCCCAAACACCTATCCCCAACCCCCACAAACTTAACCCCAACCCCCTAAACCCCCTTCCCCACCCATTCCCCCCCCGCCCCTCCACCTACCCCCCCTTCCAGCTCCATCATCAAACCCTTGTTACCATCTAGGCCTCTTACCCCCTCCCCATTTCTCACAACCCCCAAAATCCCTGACCCCCGAAGCCCCCAACACCCCCACCCTATTTCCCCAAACCCCCCACCCCTAACCCCAACCGCCACACCCTTACCCCTAACCCTCTAAACCCCAGACCCCCTTACCCCCACCCCGCCACCTACCCCCTTCCAGCTCCATCATCAGACTCTTGTTACCATCTAGGACCAAAGTACTCGTCAAAACGAATCAAACGAGCCCAAACTCGATGGGATTGTTTCGTTTTATTGTGGAGTGCCTTTGGCCATCATCCAGCTCCATCATCAGACCCTGGTTACCATATGGGATCAAAGTGCTCGTCAAGACGAATCAAACGAGCCCAAATTCGATGGGGTTGTGTCGTTTTATTGTGGAGTGCCTTTGGCCATCATCTGTGATCCCTGGTTATCATCTGGGATCAAAGTACTCGACAAGACGAATCAAAAGAGCCCAAACTCGACGGGGTTGTGTCGTTTTATTACAGAGTTCCTATGGCCACCATCCAGCTCCATCATCAGATCAGCTCCATGTTACCATAATATTGCATTGTCATCCAATTTACACATATGTACATGCAAAATTTCAGCTCAATCGGAAACCGGGAAGTGGGTCAAAATCGCGCCCTAAGGAGTCGGTTACAAACATACATACATACAAACATACATACAAATAAACAAACAAACATACAGGTGAAGCTTGTTACGTAACTACGCTGCGCACTACGAGGAGAGTCGCCGAACCAACATATAGCAGTCTGACATTAAGAAAGCCTACGCCAGCTGCCACTACGTGAGGCGACGCCTACCACTACGTGAGACAACGCATCAACGGGACGTGACGTGACTCGCGTTTAACTAGTTAAGACAATTGTAAACTGTATCACTTTAGTTTCTCACATCGAGCTACTGTCATTTAGGATTTAAGATGTAGGAATAGTTATTAATTTTAATTAAAGTAGTTTTAAGTCATTCTCCTGGTTTTAAAGCGAGTAATTAAGAAAAACGTGTTAAATACCTACGGACCGAGGTGATGTAGCTAAGCGTTTGACCGGTGGATGGGAGAGGTGGGCCCGTATACTAGGGTGACCGAAACCCCCATTGATTGAAATTGTCACTAACACTGTCAGAAATACTAAGTAATACACAATAAAACCTTTCTGTTACTACCTTACTATTATTAATAATAATCTTATTAATATTACTTAAAGGCCTTCTACACGGTCGGAACCAACCGCCAACCATCGTGTCCAGTGGAAAATGGACAGTGTAGAAATCGGTTGACCCGACCGATATTTGGTTGATGTCAACGGCCTTGGTCGCGAGCGCATTGTCCGTGGTCGGCCCCAACCGTATGGAACGCTGTCGGCCGACGCGAGCGACACGACGGTTGGCGGTTGGTCCCGATCGTGTAGAAGGGGTTTTATATGTATACGCGAAAGTTTGTGTGCATGGATGTTTGTTCCTCTTTCACACCGTTTAACGTTTTTACGGTTTGACAGATTCTACTGAAATTTGGTACACAAATAGTTCTAGACAGATACTGACAGAGAGATAAGATACCTACTTTTATACCGGAAAATCGTAAATCTCCCGCGGGATATAAACGCAATACCATAAGACAGAGTAGAAAACAACAGCCAGACTAGGAATTATGGCAATTCTAACGAGTAAAAACCTTAGATGTCCACTTTTCTATTTTTTTTTTTTTTTTTTTTTTTTTTAATTTTAATTTTGTTCTTTTTTGAAATCGAGCTTTTTGGAACCTATCTTCTTGAAACCTAACATTTTGGAACCTATCATTTTGGAACCTAACTTAAAGAAACCTATTTTTTCAAGACCTAACATTTTGGAACCTAACTTTTCAAGACCTAACATTTTGGAACCTAACTTTTCAAGACCTAACTGATGTAATTTGTAAATTTTAAGGATGTAAATTTTTAGGAACAACATTTTCGGACTTCCGATAATTGATATTAAAAAATTAGTTCAACTTTGGCGCACCCAGGTTATATAGTTTGAACCATAAAAAAAAAAAAAATAAAAAAAAAAAAAAAAAAAAAAAAAAAAATAAAAAAAAAAAAAAAAAAAAAAAAAAAGTTAGGTTAGGTTAGGTTGGGGTGGGGTGCGATGTCGGAAACCTCCTCGAGTGCCCGGGCGTTACCACTCCCTTCTATCAGAGGTGTAGGCCTCATGGGGTTGGGAAGGGTAACGCTTGGGACGGTGCACCCTGGGCAACAACGGTAAGCTAATGTATTCGTACATTAGCTTACCGGTGGCTAATATCCGACTGGGGGGGGGTGGGGGTCAGCAATCTCCACATGTGCCCGGGCCACCAGGCCTACGACTAGATGGTCTGGGCTGCACGACCGTTACGGTTCTCCCCTATTAACCCTGGTGGTTAAGGGGGAGAAGAGTAGCGGATGGGCCCATGGCCTGTGGCGATTGTCTGACGGGGGGGAGGGGGGTCAGCAGCTTCTACATGTGCCCGGGCGGTTGGAAGAATTGACTGCCGTCTGGGCTGCACGACCGTTACGGTTCTCCCCTGTTAACCCTGGTGGTTAAGGGGGAGAAGAGTAGCGGTTGGGCCCATGGCCTGTGGGAACTGCTGACACACTGGGGGGAGGGGTAGCGGGCCCATTAGTGGGTCCGCTTTTGAGGACGGCGCCCCGCCCTTGGGCGGGCGCCTTTGACGTCGGCGAACCCGAACTGAGTACCTGCTCTGCCACGGCGGACAGGGAAAGGCGAGGGGGAGCCTGGTGGGCGGAAGCGACCGTGCCCTCGGTACCGCTCTGCTTCCAGAGCAGGACATGAGGGCGCGGAAGCTAACGTGAGGGCACGTAACCCCGGCTTGCCGGGAACGTGGGCATCTGCGGAAGCCACGAGGAGTAAACCTCTTTAAACAATCCTTCACCAGCGGGGGAGGCCGGGGAGTGCCGAGCCCGCATTGCACGGTGTCGACAGAGGAGCCCCATCCCGGGGCGGCCAGTGGGCGTTGCGGTGACACATTTTGCTCCCGTGGCGTTCACAATGGCAGACGAGGGAATCCGTGTGGTTTTTAGTGGGTAGGCCCCTTGGGGAGAGCCCCACATACCTCCGTTTCCCCGAACGGAGACGATGCATAAGGTGCATTTTCCACACCAAAAAAAAAAAAAAAAAAAAAAGGTTAGGTTGGGGTGGGGTGCGAAGTCGGAAACCTCCTCGAGTGCCCGGGCGTTACCACTCCCTTCTATCCGAGGCGTAGGCCTCATGGGGTGGGGAAGGGTAGCGCTTGGGACGGTGCACCCTGGGCAACAACGGTAAGCTAATGTATTCGTACATTAGCTTACCTGTGGCTAATATCCGACTGGGGGGGGGGGGTGTCAGCAGCAATCTCCACATGTGCCCGGAACATGCATTGATCTCTGCATGGTCTGGACTGCACGACCGTTACGGTTCTCCCCTATTAACCCTTGTGGTTAAGGGGGAGAAGAGTAGCGGTTGGGCCCATGGCCTGTGGGGTTGACTGGCTGACTGGGGGGGGGGGGTCGGCAATCTCCACATGTGCCCGGGCGGTTGGAATAACTGACTGCCGTCTGGGCTGCACGACCGCTACGGTTCTCCTCTGTTAACCCTGGTGGTTAAGGGGGAGAAGAGTAGTGGTTGGGCCCATGGCCTGTGGTGGTCTGCCGACACACTGGGGGGGAGGGGGTCGGCAATTTCCACATGTGCTCGGCGGTGATAAACGTCTGGGCTGCACGACCGTTACGGTTCTCCTCTGTTAACCCTGGTGGTTAAGGGGGAGAAGAGTAGCGGATGGGTCCATGACCTGTGGCAATTGACCGACGTACTGGGGGGGAAGGGTTAGCGGGCCCACTTGTGGGTCCGCATCGTGAGGACAGCGTCTCGCCCTCGGGCGGACGCCTTTTGATGGAGGCGAACCCAAACCAAGTACCTGCTCTGCCACGGCGGATAGGGAAAGGCGAGGGGGAGCCTGGTGGGCGGAAGCGACCGTGCCCTCGGTACCGCTCTGCTTCCAGAGCAGGACATGAGGGCGCGGGAGCTAACGTGAGGGCACGTAACCCCGGATTGCCGGGAACGTGGGCATCTGCGGAAGCCACGAGGAGTAAACCTCTTTAAACAATCCTTCACCAGCGGGGGAGGCCGGGGAGTGCCGAGCCCGCACTGCACGGTGTCGACAGAGGAGCCCCATCCCGGGGCGGCCAGTGTGCGTTGCGGTGACACATCTTGCTCCCGTGGCGTTCACAATGGCAAACGAGGGAATCCGTGTGGTTTTTAGTGGGTAGGCCCCCCTTGGGGAGAGCCCCACATACCTCCGTTTCCCCGAACGGAGACGATGCATAAGGTGCATTTTCCACACCAAAAAAAAAAAAAAAAAAAAAAAAAAGGTTAGGTTGGGGTGCGAAGTCGGAAACCTCCTCGAGTGCCCGGGCGTTACCACTCCCTTCTATCCGAGGCGTAGGCCTCATGGGGTGGGGAAGGGTAACGCTTGGGACGGTGCACCCTGGGCAACAACGGTAAGCTAATGTATTCGTACGTTAGCTTACCGGTGGCTAATATCCGACTGGGGGGGGGTGGGGGTCAGCAATCTCCACATGTGCCCGGGCCACCAGGCCTACGACTAGATGGTCTGGGCTGCACGACCGTTACGGTTCTCCCCTATTAACCCTGGTGGTTAAGGGGGAGAAGAGTAGCGGATGGGCCCATGGCCTGTGGCGATTGACTGACGGGGGGGAGGGGGGTCAGCAGCTTTTACATGTGCCCGGGCGGTCGGAATAACGGCCTGCCGTCTGGGCTGCACGACCGTTACGGTTCTCCCCTGTTAACCCTGGTGGTTAAGGGGGAGAAGAGTAGCGGTTGGGCCCATGGCCTGTGGGAACTGCTGACACACTGGGGGGAGGGGTAGCGGGCCCATTAGTGGGTCCGCTTTTGAGGACGGCGCCCTGCCCTTGGGCGGGCGCCTTTGACGTCGGCGAACCCGAACTGAGTACCTGCTCTGCCACGGCGGACAGGGAAAGGCGAGGGGGAGCCTGGTGGGCGGAAGCGACCGTGCCCTCGGTACCGCTCTGCTTCCAGAGCAGGACATGAGGGCGCGGAAGCTAACGTGAGGGCACGTAACCCCGGCTTGCCGGGAACGTGGGCATCTGCGGAAGCCACGAGGAGTAAACCTCTTTAAACAATCCTTCACCAGCGGAGGAGGCCGGGGAGTGCCGAGCCCGCATTGCACGGTGTCGACAGAGGAGCCCCATCCCGGGGCGGCCAGTGGGCGTTGCGGTGACTCCTTGTGCTCCCGTGGCGTTCACAATGGCAAACGAGGGAATCCGTGTGGTTTTTAGTGGGAAGGCCCCCCTTGGGGAGAGCCCCACATACCTCCGTTTTCCCGAACGGAGACGATGCATAAGGTGCATTTTCCACACCAAAAAAAAAAAAAAAAAAAAAAAAAAAAAGGTTAGGTTAGGTTAGGTTGGGGTGCGATGTCGGAAACCTCCTCGAGTGCCCGGGCGTTACCACTCCCTTCTATCCGAGGCGTAGGCTTCATGGGGTGGGGAAGGGTAACGCCTGGGACGGTGCACCCTGGGCAACAACGGTAAGCTAATGTATCCGTACATTATCTTACCGGTGGCTAATATCCGACTTGGGGGGGAGGGGGTTCAGTCAGCAATCTCCACATGTGCCTGGGCAATGTCTTAGGGCAATGTCATTCGATTCGTCGCGCGCGACTGACACGCACGTGCCTCCGCTTTATTTTTAATAAACCGCGTCTCGATTTTATTATTTGTTAAATAATATGTCAAGTGTTAAAAAATAATGTCAACCCCAAATAGTCCATTCAATCGTAGTGGTCTTACTCCGCGAAGCCCTCAGACCCAGGCCCCGCCGCCTCCGCGTGATCAAGAAGATGTACCGTCAGAGCCCGACCAGCCTCAAGTGTTCGCAACATCGGACCTGCAGAATTGGTTGAGTGGCATTGAAAGGTTTTTGACTGAAATCTGCTCAACCGCAACTGAAGGGAAATTGAACTCCGATCAGAAGCTGAAAATTCATACCTTATGTCGGAAGATCGGACACGGGACCTCTCAAATGGTTTTGCAATACCAGTCCGTGAAGCAAAAACTTTTATCTGCACAGATGTCCTTACAAACTATGTCTGAGAAGCGTGAACTGGCCCACCATCTTGAGATACTAACATCCGCAGTTTTTGATAACAAACAACAGAATACGGAGACCTTATCATACGCGTCCATGACTAAAAAAGGAACGCAACATCTAATACGCTCATCAAAACTGAGTACTGTGGCTATTTTTCCGGAAGACAAAAAGAAGACTAGCGAGGAAACCAGAGCACTCGTTCAAACGATCATCAATCCTGAGGAGTTAAAATTGCAAGTACGCGGAGTCTGGAACACTAAAAACGGAGGCGTGATCATCAGCTCGGAGAACAAGGAAGACATCAAAAAGCTTAAGACCTCTGAGAAACTTACTTCTTCAGGACTTACAGTGGCTGAGCAGGACAAGCGTAAGCCCAAAATGATTGTGTTCGGTCTTCCTAAAGATCTTGAGGAGAAGGAATTTTTTGACCATTTATATGTCCAGAACGTAGCCCCGAAACTTACAGAACTTTCTCGTGAGCAATTTATTAGTAGTGTTCGACTGAGTCACAAATCAGGTAAAAAAGATGCTCAGACCTGCAATTTTATTTTGGAAATTCCTGCTAATATTCGAAATGTCCTGAAAAATCAAGAACGTGTCTTCATTAATTGGTCTTCTTTTCCAATTAGAGATTTCACGCATGTATCCAGATGCTTTAAGTGTCATCAATACGGTCACTCTGCAAAATTCTGTAGAGATCGGAACCCCACCTGCGGCCACTGCGGTCAGATTGGCCATGAAATGAGAGACTGCTCAAAAAGGGAAGCGGCACCAGTGTGTGCGACGTGCCTCCGTTATAAAAAACCCAGCAATCATAGAACAGGCGATGAACACTGTCCTGCACGCAAACACGCTGTCTCTAGATACATCGAATCAACTGATTATGTAGGCGCCTAGGAGCGCCACTCATAAGGTATTTTTATCTAGCACTTTAAATAGTAGTAAATTAGGTTATTTAAATAATTATATGGATAGATTTATCTGTGAAGAGTTGGACCTAGTGAAAGTTTCTAACCATTCGTCTTGCGATGTTGAAGAATGCAAAGGTAAATTATCAAAAATCAAGCATCCTTTTACTATATTAACCCAAAACATTCGTAGCATACATCGCAACTTTGATGGTCTTGAAGTTCTTTTGAATAGGCTGGATCTCTGTAATGATGTTATTATTTTAACAGAATGTTGGTTAAAAAACCGGGATAAGTTTTTACCGGATTTAGAAGGATACTGTATGTTTAGTACTAAAAATGTTGACACTCAAAATGAAGGTATTGTTGTATACTATAAGCCCCAACTTACCATTGCTGTAGAAGAACCTCATATTTTCGATTGTAATAGTTTAGTTTTAAGAGTTGGTAAGGACACAGCAATCATCGCTATATACAGGTCTCCCTCTAATAACAATATTGTTAACTTTTTGCAATCGTTAGACAAGATGCTCAAAAAACTCTCAGCATTTAATAACATTTTATTGGTGGGAGATTTGAACATCAATATTTCACATGATTCTCAAGACACACGTCGTCATGATTATCTTAACTTATGCTCACTTCATGGTCTATTACCCGCTCACCAACTTCCCACGCACCAAAGTGGCTCTTGCCTAGATCACTTTTTGATCAAATGCATGTTACCATCTACTACCCTTGTTACTAACTCGACACTTACTGATCACCATTCCGTGTTATTATCCCTTGAATTAAACCTCCCAAAGAGACCTCTTATGCACACTTTGGAGAAAATTAATCACACTAAGCTTGAAAATGCTTTAAAGAACATTATGTTTGATAAAATTTACTCCTCGCCGGATCCCAATGAGTCACTGAATTTCCTTGTAAATTCGTTACAAAATGCCGTTGTGGACTCTACTACCTTTGTCAATTTGTCCCGTCGTCAGATAAATATTAAACCCTGGATAACTCCTGGATTAATTAGGTGTATTCGGCATCGAGATCGCCTTCATGCCAAAGCAAAACAATTTCCTGATAACTTAATGCTGGCTGTAATTTATAAACGATATAGAAACTTCTGCAACAATCTTCTGAGGAAGTTAAAAAACCTGCATGAAAAATCTATCCTTGAAGAAAATGGACAGAATAACAAAAAATTGTGGAAGTTCGTCAGGAAAATCACGTATTCCAGTTCCAAACGTGATCATTGTAGTGATTTACTAATGACTAACAATAACCCGGTAGCAGTTGCTAACAGTGCTAACACGTTTTTTGCTAACATAGGGAAAGGTCTCGCTTGTGAAATATTAAATAAAAACAAAGGCACGTCTCGCGCCATGCGGAGTGTGACTCACCCATGTCTAACATCGTTTGTTTTGTTTAATACCGACGAGACTGAAGTAGGTTGCATTATCAGCAGTTTGAATGATAGTCGTGCCGTAGGCTGTGATAATATTTCTGTTGCGACTTTAAAGCGTTATAGTAGTATCCTAGTTAAGCCTTTAACGCACATATTTCAGCAATGTCTGTCAAATGGGATTTTTCCTGATGTCCTAAAGAAGGCAATTGTGATACCTATTCATAAATCGGGGGATAAACTAAATATTAACAACTATAGGCCTATTTCTATACTGCCATCTCTTTCTAAAATCCTGGAAAAAATTATAAATAAGAGATTAGTTAGCTACCTTGAAACCAATAATATTCTTTCAGATCAGCAATTTGGCTTTAGAGCTAAAAAGTCAACTAGTGATGCGGTGAATCTGTTTACGGACCTCATTTCTTCGAATTTGGACCAAGGATTTAAAACCCTAGGTGTTTTTCTGGACCTAGCGAAAGCTTTTGATTCGGTTTCAGTGCCAATTCTTTTACAAAAATTAGAAAGTATAGGTATTAGGGGAACGCAGTTGAATCTCTTCAGAGATTACCTTAGTAATCGCTTCCAACGGGTCAAAATTGGTTCCACCTACAGTTCCGATCTTCGGCTTGATTTTGGGGTCCCTCAAGGTAGTATATTGGCTCCTACACTTTTTTTGATTTTTATTAATGACTTGTGTAACTTAGAGTTAGACCGTGGTACAATGATCTCATACGCTGATGATACCGTCCTAATTTTTTCGGGCAATTCGTGGGATGATGTTTACTGTTCTGCACAGAATGGTTTCAGCTTGGTTACTGGTTGGCTCCATCACAATTTATTAACTTTGAACCCAGGAAAAACCGTTCATGTCGCCTTTTCTTTAAGAAACTCCCAGCAACCGACTAGTCATGCATGCTCCATTCGGGCACACCAATGCTCCCTTACTAACCAGAACGAATGCTATACTTGTCCTGTCATTACTAAAGTTAGCTCCACTAAATATCTAGGTGTTATGGTTGACTCCAATCTAAATTTTACCCAACACATAGAGACAGTCGCTAACAGGATTCGAAAGCTTATGTTTATATTTAAAAAACTTCGTCATGTAGCGAATAAAAAAATATTAAATCAAATCTACTCAGCTCTGTGTCAATCCGTGCTAACATACTGCATTTCATCGTGGGGAGGCGCAGCGAAAACCACGCTCCTAACCTTAGAAAGAGCTCAAAGAGCGGTCTTAAAGGTCGCTACTTTCAGGCCTTTCCTGTTTCCGACATTGGAGCTGTATCAATCTTGCAAAGTACTTACCGTGCGACAACTTTTCATACTATCACTAATTATAAAACAGCATATTTCAGCTCCGTATAACCCTAGTGTGAACAACAAAAGGCGCAAAGACATAGTTTTTGTTCCCAAAAGCACCTCTCATGCTTTCGCGCATAAATTCTTTCCCTTTCTTGGACCTTATTTATACAATAAAATCAATAAAGTACTAAATATTTATGACTTAAACCGTAAAGTGTGCAAGGTTAAGGTTATTGCGTGGCTGCAAGGTCTTTCTTATGTTGACACTGAAAATCTGCTGACGATTGCAAGGTGAGGGTGACGCTGTGTAGCCGAGTGTTCTTTGTTTGTTTTGTTATTTGACACTTGATTAAATTATTATAGTTTAATTACCAACTAAGTATTATGTTTTAAGATATTGTGTTGCGATGTTAAATGCTCGAGTTGTATTTTAATTCTTTAGATTCCTTTTGTCTATAACACAGGTTACACTTGTAACCTAGCTTAGACTAAACTAAATTTACTATCTAGACCTAAGATTATTTCATGTTCATGTTTATATTTTGTATTTTTATGAATAAATAAATAAATAAATTAGGGGGCGCTGTCTGGGCTGCACGACTGTTACGGTTCTCCCCTGTTAACCCTGGTGGTTAGGGGGGAGAAGAGTAGCAGTTGGGCCCATGGCCTGTGGGGTTGACTGGCTGACTGGGGGGGGGGTCGGCAATCTCCACATGTGTCCGGGCGGTCGGAACAACTGACTGCCGCCTGGGCTGCACGACCGCTACGGTTCTCCTCTGTTAACCCTGGTGGTTAAGGGGGAGAAGAGTAGTGGTTGGGCCCATGGCCTGTGGTGGTCTGCCGACACACTAGGGGGGGGGGGGGGGGGAGGTCGGCAATTTCCACATGTGCTCGGCGGTGGTAAACGTCTGGGCTGCACGACCGTTACGGTTCTCCTCTGTTAACCCTGGTGGTTAAGGGGGAGAAGAGTAGCGGATGGGTCCATGACCTGTGGCAATTGACCGACGTACTGGGGGGGTAGGGGTGGTGAGGTGGGGGTGCGAAGTCGGAAACCTCCTCGAGTGCCCGGGCGTTACCACTCCCTTCTGTCCGAGGCGTAGGCCTCATGGGGTGGGGAAGGGTAACGCCTGGGACGGTGCACCCTGGGCAACAACGGTTAATTAATTCCTTAGGGATTTAGTTAACCGTTGGCTAATATCCGACTGGGGGGGTGGGGGTCAGCAATCTCCACATGTGCCCGGGCCATCAGGCCTACGACTAGATGGTCTGGGCTGCACGACCGTTACGGTTCTCCCCTATTAATCCTGGTGGTTAAGGGGGAGAAGAGTAGCGGATGGGCCCATGGCCTGTGGCGATTGACTGACGGGGGGGAGGGGGGTCAGCAGCTTCTACATGTGCCCGGCCACGCTTTTGATATTTTGGGCATAGTTGGGCTGCACGACCGTTACGGTTCTCCCCTGTTAACCCTGGTGGTTAAGGGGGAGAAGAGTAGCGGTTGGGCCCATGGCCTGTGGGGTCTGCTGACACATTGGTGGGGAGGGGTAGCGGGCCCATTAGTGGGTCCGCTTGTGAGGACGGCGTCCCGCCGTTGGGCGGGCGCCTTTGACGTCGGCAAACCTGAACTGAGTACCTGCTCTGCCACGGCGGACAGGGAAAGGCGAGGGGGAGCCTGGTGGGCGGAAGCGACCGTGCCCTCGGTACCGCTCTGCTTTCAGAGTGGGACATGAGGGCGCGGGAGCTAACGTGAGGGCACGTAACCCCGGCTGCCGGGAACGTGGGCATCTGCGGAAGCCACGAGGAGTAAACCTCTTTAAACAATCCTTCACCAGCGGGGGAGGCCGGGGAGTGTCGAGCCCGCATTGCACGGTGTCGACAGAGGAGCCCCATCCCGGGGCGGCCAGTGGGCGTTGCGGTGACTCCTTGTGCTCCCGTGGCGTTCACAATGGCAAACGTGGGAATCCGTGTGGTTTTTAGTGGGTAGGCCCGTAGGGGAGAGCCCCACATACCTCCGTTTCCCCGAACGGAGACGATGCATAAGGTGCATTTTCCACACCAAAAAAAAAAAAAAAAAAAAAAAGGTTAGGTTAGGTTAGGTTAGGTTGGGGTGCGATGTCGGAAACCTCCTCGAGTGCCCGGGCGTTACCACTCCCTTCTATCCGAGGCGTAGGCTTCATGGGGTGGGGAAGGGTAACGCCTGGGACGGTGCACCCTGGGCAACAACGGTAAGCTAATGTATCCGTACATTATCTTACCGGTGGCTAATATCCGACTTGGGGGGGAGGGGGTTCAGTCAGCAATCTCCACATGTGCCTGGGCAATGTCTTAGGGGGCGCTGTCTGGGCTGCACGACTGTTACGGTTCTCCCCTGTTAACCCTGGTGGTTAGGGGGGAGAAGAGTAGCAGTTGGGCCCATGGCCTGTGGGGTTGACTGGCTGACTGGGGGGGGGGTCGGCAATCTCCACATGTGTCCGGGCGGTCGGAACAACTGACTGCCGCCTGGGCTGCACGACCGCTACGGTTCTCCTCTGTTAACCCTGGTGGTTAAGGGGGAGAAGAGTAGTGGTTGGGCCCATGGCCTGTGGTGGTCTGCCGACACACTAGGGGGGGGGGGGGGTCGGCAATTTCCACATGTGCTCGGCGGTGGTAAACGTCTGGGCTGCACGACCGTTACGGTTCTCCTCTGTTAACCCTGGTGGTTAAGGGGGAGAAGAGTAGCGGATGGGTCCATGACCTGTGGCAATTGACCGACGTACTGGGGGGGTAGGGGTGGTGAGGTGAACCCGTAACTAGTTGCGGGGGATCCGAGCCAGCGGGCCCATTCGTGGGTCCGCAGAGAGGACGGCGTCTCGCCCTTGGGCGGACGCCTTTGACGTAGGCGATCCCGAACTGAGTACCTGCTCTGCCACGGCGGACAGGGAAAGGCGAGGGGGAGCCTGGTGGGCGGAAGCGACCGTGCCCTCGGTTCCGCTCTGCTTTCAGAGCAGGACATGAGGGCGCGGAAGCTAACGTGAGGGCACGTAACCCCGGCTTGCCGGGAACGTGGGCATCTGCGGAAGCCACGAGGAGTAAACCTCTTTAAACAATCCTTCACCAGCGGGGGAGGCCGGGGAGTGCCGAGCCCGCATTGCACGGTGTCGACAGAGGAGCCCCATCCCGGGGCGGCCAGTGGGCGTTGCGGTGACTCCTTGTGCTCCCGTGGCGTTCACAATGGCAAACGAGGGAATCCGTGTGGTTTTTAGTGGGTAGGCCCGTAGGGGAGAGCCCCACATACCTCCGTTTCCCCGAACGAAGACGATGCATAAGGTGCATTTTCCACACCAAAAAAAAAAAAAAAAAAAAAAAAAAAAAAAAAAAAAAAAAAAAAAAAAAAAAAAAAAAAGGTTAGGTTAGGTTAGGTTAGGTTAGGTTGGGGTGCGATGTCGGAAACCTCCTCGAGTGCCCGGGCGTTACCACTCCCTTCTATCCGAGGCGTAGGCCTCATGGGGTGGGGAAGGGTAACGCCTGGGACGGTGCACCCTGGGCAACAACGGTAAGCTAATGTATTCGTACATTATCTTATCGGTGGCTAATATCCGACTGGGTGGGGATATGTATATAAGTATTATATGGGCCATTTATGTATCATATGTATATATTTTGTGAGGACGGGCGTAAGGTAGCTGACGGGAAGCTGCTCTGCAACCCTGCACTGAGTAAGTAGCCCCGCCGTGCTGGGCACACGGCCTGGGTTATCCGAAAGGTGTCAGCGCTCTGCTACAGGCCTAGATGTGACTTACGCCCTATATGGGGAGGGATAGTTTAGGAGGGACAGGCGTTCGGTTGCCAATAGTGCACGCTCTGCAACCTTGGACCTAGTAAGTAGCCCCGCCGTACTCGCCACACGGCCTGGGCTACCGAAAACTCCACCGCTCTGCAACCTGCTGAGGCGCCAAACGCCTTATGGGGAGGGTTAGCTTTTGGGGTTTCTAAGGGGTCAAGAGATGGAGGCGAGCCTAAGCCTAGTACCTGCTTTGTGGCCCGAGCAGGGAAAGGCGAGGGGGAGCCTGGTGGGCGGAAGCGACCGCGCCCTCGGTACCGCTCTGCTTCCAGAGCAGGACATGAGGGCGCGGAAGCTAACGTGAGGGCACGTAACCCCGGCTTGCCGGGAACGTGGGCATCTGCGGAAGCCACGAGGAGTAAACCTCTTTAAACAATCCTTCACCAGCGGGGGAGGCCGGGGAGTGCTGAGCCCGCATTGCACGGTGTCGACAGAGGAGCCCCATCCCGGGGCGGCCAGTGTGCGTTGCGGTGACACATTTTGCTCCCGTGGCGTTCACAATGGCAAACGAGGGAATCCGTGTGGTTTTTAGTGGGTAGGGCCCCCTTGGGGAGAGCCTTACATACCTCCGTTTCCCCGAACGGCGACGATGCATAAGGTGCATTTTCCACACCAAAAAAAAAAAAAAAAAAAAAAAAGTTTAGGTTAGGTTAGGTTAGGTTAGGTTGGGGTGCGATGTCGGAAACCTCCTCGAGTGCCCGGGCGTTACCACTCCCTTCTATCCGAGGCGTAGGCCTCATGGGGTGGGGAAGGGTAACGCCTGGGACGGTGCACCCTGGGCAACAACGGTAAGCTCATGATTATCACATGATCTTACCGGTGGCTAATATCCGACTGGGGGGGGGGGGGGGGGGTCAGTAATCTCCACATGTGCCTAGGCCAAGCACTTCGGCGAGTGCATGGTCTGGACTGCACGTCCGTTACGGTTCTCCCCTGTTAACCCTGGTGGTTAAGGGGGAGAAGAGTAGCGGTTGGGCCTATGGCCTGTGGGGGTTGGCTGACATCCTGGGGGGGGAGGGGGTCGGCAATTTCCACATGTGCACGGATGGTAGACGGGTTACTCTGCCATCTGGGCTGCACGACCGTTGCGGTTCTCCCCTGTTAATCCTGGTGGTTAAGGGGGAGAAGAGTAGCGGTTGGGCCCATGGCCTGTGGGAGTTTGCTGACACACTGGGGGGGAGGGGGTCGGCAATTGCTACATGTGCTCGGGCGGTATTTCTGGTTATCGTCTGAGCTGCACGACCGCTACGGTTCTCCCCTGTTAACCCTGGTGGTTAAGGGGGAGAAGAGTAGCGGATGGGTCCACGACCTGTGGCAATTTGCTGACATACTGGGGGGGTAGGGGTGGTGAGGTGAACCCGTAACTTGTTGCGGGGGATCCGAGCCAGCGGGCCCATTCGTGGATCCGCAGAGAGGACGGCGTCTCGCCCTTGGGCGGACGCCTTTGACGTAGGCGATCCCGACCTCAGTACCTGCTCTGCCACGGCGGACAGGGAAAGGTGAGGGGAAGCCTGGTGGGCGGAAGCGACCGTGCCCTCGGTACCGCTCTGCTTCCAGAGCAGGACATGAGGGCGCGGAAGCTAACGTGAGGGCACGTAACCCCGGCTTGCCGGGAACGTGGGCATCTGCGGAAGCCACGAGGAGTAAACCTCTTTAAACAATCCTTCACCAGCGGGGGAGGCCGGGGAGTGCCGAGCCCGCATTGCACGGTGTCGACAGAGGAGCCCCATCCCGGGGCGGCCAGTGTGCGTTGCGGTGACACATCTTGCTCCCGTGGCGTTCACAATGGCAAACGAGGGAATCCGTGTGGTTTTTAGTGGGTAGGCCCCCCTTGGGGAGAGCCCCACATACCTCCGTTTCCCCGAACGGAGACGATGCATAAGGTGCATTTTCCACACCAAAAAAAAAAAAAAAAAAAAAAAAGGTTAGGTTAGGTTAGGTTAGGTTAGGTTGAGGCTGGGACTAGAGGTTGCCCTGCACAAATCTGAGGCCATCTGTTTTCATGGGCCTCGGAGGGCACCTCCAGGAAATGCCAGCATAATGGTGGGCGGAGTTTCTATCGGCGTCGGGAAGACGATGAAGTACCTGGGACTCGTCCTCGACGGCCGATGGAACTTCGAGGAGCATTTCCGGCGCTTGGCTCCAAAACTACTTGGCACAGCGTCAGCACTGAGCCGGCTCCTCCCGAACGTGGGCGGGCCGAAGGCGGGCTGCCGCCGACTGTACACGGGTGTGGTGCGGTCGATGGCCCTTTACGGGGCACCCATATGGGTAAATGCCCTTTCCGCCCATAACAAGACCCAACTGCGGCGACCGCAAAGGGTCATGGCGGTAAGGGCAACGAGGGCGTACCGCACCACCTCATTCGAGGCGGCCTGCGTGATGGCAGGGACCCCACCTTGGGAGATGGATGCCGAGGTGCTGGCCAAAGTCTACCGCCGGGTAGCCGAAGCACGCGCCAGAGGGGAACAGCCGTGTCCAGAAGAGGTGAGGCGATGGAGAGAGATCTCTCGCCAAACCCTCTTCCGGAAATGGTTGGAGGCTTTGGAGCAGCCGAGCGCCGGCCACTGGACTATATCAGGAGTGCGGCCCGTCCTGCAAGGATGGGTCGAAAGGAGGTGGGGCGTTGTTTCCTTCCACCTAACGCAGGTACTGTCGGGACATGGATGTTTCGGCAGATACCTGTGTAAGGTTGCAAGGAGGGAAACAACGCCAATGTGTCACCACTGCGGTGGGGCGGAGGACACGGCGCAGCACACGCTGCAAGTGTGTCCCGCCTTCGAAGAGCAGCGAGCCCGCCTCACGGCGGTGATTGGATCCGACCTCTCGCTGCCGGCCGTTGTCAAAGCCATGACCGACAGCGAGAGATCGTGGACTGCCATGGCCTCCTACTGTGAGGAGGTCATGGCACTCAAAGAGGGTGCGGAGCGGGAGCGCGAGGAAGACCCATCTTCCCAGCCCCTGCGCCGCAGGCGTGTCGGGCGCAGGCGGTTAATCCATAACCGCCAAATACCGCCCTAATAGGACTGCGGGAGATGGGCACGGGGATGCCCGTCCCCCGCCGTTAAGGTCCTGTTGAGCTGGTAGGCGCGTCAAGTGTTTCGGCGCGCCTACAGTGGAGGAGACAAGAGACGCGTAGGTCTCCTGGAGATGGGTCCGTGAGCGGACATACCGCCGTAATGCCGGGCCGTGGATGCATAAAGTTCCCACAGCCCGGTTGCTTACCGGCGACGAAGTGGAACACCCTGGGGTTTTTAGTGGGTACACCGCCCCCTTCTGGGGCGGGAATCCCACATATCCACCGGCCTCCCGGGGCCGGTGTCGAATCCATAAAGGATTTTCCCCAGGAAAAAAAAAAAAAAAAAAAAAAAAAAAAAAAAAAAGGCTAGGTTAGGTTAGGTTAGGTTAGGTTAGGTTAGGTTAGGTTGGGGTGCGATGTCGGAAACCTCCTCGAGTGCCCGGGCGTTACCACTCCCTTCTATCCGAGGCGTAGGCCTCATGGGGTGGGGAAGGGTAACGCCTGGGACGGTGCACCCTGGGCAACAACGGTAAGATAATGTATTCGTACATTATCTTACCGGTGGCTAATATCCGACTGGGGGGGATATGTATATATGTATTATATGGGCCATGTATCTATGATATGTATGTATTTTGAGAGGACGGGCGTAAGGTAGCTGACGGGAAGCTGCTCTGCAACCTTGAACTGAGTAAGTAGCCCCGCCGTGCTGGTCACACGGCCTGGGCTACCGAAAGGTTCTCCGCTCTGCAACAGGCCTCGATGCGACTTACGCCCTATATAGGGAGGGATAGCATAGGAGGGACAGGCGTTCGGTTGCCAATAGTGCACGCTCTGCAACCTTGGACCTAGTAAGTAGCCCCGCCGTACTCGCCACACGGCCTGGGCTACCGAAAACTCCACCGCTCTGCAACCTGCTGAGGCGCCAAACGCCTTATGGGGAGGGTTAGCTTTTGGGGTTTTTAGAGGGATCGAGTGATGGAGGTGAGCCTAAGCCTAGTACCTGCTCTGTGGCCCGAGCAGGGAAAGGTGAGGGGGAGCCTCAGGGCGGAAGCAACCGTGCCCTCGGTACCACTCTGCTTTCAGAGTAGGACATGAGGGCGCGGGAGCTAACGTGAGGGCACGTAAACCCGGCTTGCCCGGGAACGTGGGCGTCTGCGGAAGCCACGAGGAGTAAACCTCTTTAAACAATCCTTCACCAGCGGGGGAGGCCGGGGAGTGCCGAGCCCGCATTGCACGGTGTCGACAGAGGAGCCCCATCCCGGGGCGGCCAGTGGGCGTTGCGGTGACACATTTTGCTCCCGTGGCGTTCACAATGGCAAACGAGGGAATCCGTGTGGTTTTTAGTGGGTAGGCCCCCCTTGGGGAGAGCCCCACATACCTCCGTTTCCCCGAACGGTGACGATGCATAAGGTGCATTTTCCACACCAAAAAAAAAAAAAAAAAAAAAAAGGTTAGGTTAGGTTGGGGTGCGAAGTCGGAAACCTCCTCGAGTGCCCGGGCGTTACCACTCCCTTCTGTCCGAGGCGTAGGCCTCATGGGGTGGGGAAGGGTAACGCTTGGGACGGTGCACCCTGGGCAACAACGGTAAGCTAATGTATTCGTACATTATCTTACCGGTGGCTAATATCCGACTGGGGGGGAGGGGTGGTGAGGTGAACCCGCAACTAGTTGCGGGGGATCCGAGCCAGCGGGCCCATCCGTGGGTCCGCAGTGAGGGCGGCGTCTCGCCATTGGGCGGGCGCCTTTGACGTCGGCGAACCCGAGCTGAGTACCTGCTCTGCCACGGCGGACAGGGAAAGGCGAGGGGGAGCCTGGTGGCGGAGGCGACCGTGCCCTCGATTCCGCTCTGCTTTCAGAGCGGGACATGAGGGCGCGGAAGCTAACGTGAGGGCACGTAACCCCGGCTTGCCGGGAACGTGGGCATCTGCGGAAGCCACGAGGAGTAAACCTCTTTAAACAATCCTTCACCAGCGGGGGAGGCCGGGGAGTGCCGAGCCCGCATTGCACGGTGTCGACAGAGGAGCCCCATCCCGGGGCGGCCAGTGGGCGTTGCGGTGACTCCTTATGCTCCCGTGGCGTTCACAATGGCAAACGAGGGAATCCGTGTGGTTTTTAGTGGGTATGCCTGTTGAGAGGAGAGCCCCACATACCTCCGTTTCCCCGAACGGTGACGATGCATAAGGTGCATTTTCCACACCAAAAAAAAAAAAAAAGGTTAGGTTAGGTTCGGGCGTTACCACTCCCTTCTGTCCGAGGCGTAGGCCTCATGGGGTGGGGAAGGGTAACGCTTGGGACGGTGCACCGTGGGCAACAACGGTTAATTAATTCCTTAGGGATTTAGTTAACCGTTGGCTCATATCCGACTGGGGGGGGTGGGGGTCAGCAATCTCCACATGTGCCCGGGCCACCAGGCCTACGACTAGATGGTCTGGGCTGCACGACCGTTACGGTTCTCCCCTATTAACCCTGGTGGTTAAGGGGGAGAAGAGTAGCGGATGGGCGCATGGCCTGTGGCGATTGACTGACGGGGGGGAGGGGGGTCAGCAGCTTCTACATGTGCCCGGGCGGTCGGAATAACGGCTTGCCGTCTGGGCTGCACGACCGTTACGGTTCTCCCCTGTTAACCCTGGTGGTTAAGGGGGAGAAGAGTAGCGGTTGGGCCCATGGCCTGTGGGAACTGCTGACATACTGGGGAGGGGTAGCGGGCCCATTAGTGGGTCCGCTTGTGAGGACGGCGTCCCGCCCTTGGGCGGGCGCCTTTGACGTCGGCAAACCCGAACTGAGTACCTGCTCTGCCACGGCGGACAAGGAAAGGCGAGGGGGAACCTGGTGGGCGGAAGCGACCGTGCCCTCAGTTCCGCTCTGCTTTCAGAGCAGGACATGAGGGCGCGGAAGCTAACGTGAGGGCACGTAACCCCGGCTTGCCGGGAACGTGGGCATCTGCGGAAGCCACGAGGAGTAAACCTCTTTAAACAATCCTTCACCAGCGGGGGAGGCCGGGGAGTGCCGAGCCCGCATTGCACGGTGTCGACAGAGGAGCCCCATCCCGGGGCGGCCAGTGTGCGTTGCGGTGACACATCTTGCTCCCGTGGCGTTCACAATGGCAAACGAGGGAATCCGTGTGGTTTTTAGTGGGTAGGCCCCTAGGGGAGAGCCCCACATACCTCCGTTTCCCCGAACGGTGACGATGCATAAGGTGCATTTTCCACACCAAAAAAAAAAAAAAAAAAAAGGTTAGGTTAGGTTAGGTTAGGTTAGGTTAGGTTAGGTTAGGTTAGGTTAGGTTAGGTTCCGAGGCATGGGGTGCGATGTCGGAAACCTCCTCGAGTGCCCGGGCGTTACCACTCCCTTCTATCCGAGGCGTAGGCCTCATGGGGTGGGGAAGGGTAACGCTTGGGACGGTGCACCCTGGGCAACAACGGTAAGCTCATGATTATCACATGATCTTACCGGTGGCTAATATCCGACTGGGGGGGGAGGGGGGTTTCAGCAGCAATCCCCACATGTGCCTGCACCAAGCTACGCGAAAGGGCATGGTTCAGGCTGCACGACCGTTACGGTTCTCCCCTGTTAACCCTGGTGGTTAAGGGGGAGAAGAGTAGCGGATGGGCCCATGGCCTGTGGGGTTGACTGGCTGACTGGGGGGGGGGGGGGGGTCGGCAATCTCCACATGTGCCCGGGCGGTCGGAGCATTTGACTGCCGTCTGGGCTGCACGACCGCTACGGTTCTCCTCTGTTAACCCTGGTGGTTAAGGGGGAGAAGAGTAGCGGTTGGGCCCATGGCCTGTGGGGGTTTGCCGACACACCGGGGGGGAGGGGTATCGGGCCCATTTATGGGTCCGCATTGAGGACGGCGTCCCGCCCTTGGGCGGGCGCCTTTGACGTCGGCGAACCCAAACTGAGTACCTGCTCTGTTGGTCGGACAGGGAAAGGCGAGGGGGAGCCTGGTGGGCGGAAGCGACCGAACCCTCGGTACCGCTCTGCTTTCAGAGCAGGACATGAGGGCGCGGAAGCTAACGTGAGGGCACGTAACCCCGGCTTGCCGGGAACGTGGGCATCTGCGGAAGCCACGAGGAGTAAACCTCTTTAAACAATCCTTCACCAGCGGGGGAGGCCGGGGAGTGCCGAGCCCGCATTGCACGGTGTCGACAGAGGAGCCCCATCCCGGGGCGGCCAGTGTGCGTTGCGGTGACACATTATTATGCTCCCGTGGCGTTCACAATGGCAAACGAGGGAATCCGTGTGGTTTTTAGTGGGTAGGCCCATAGGGGAGAGCCCCACATACCTCCGTTTCCCCGAACGGTGACGATGCATAAGGTGCATTTTCCACACCAAAAAAAAAAAAAAAAAAAAAAAAAAAAAAAAAAAAAAAAAAAAAAAAAAAAAAGGTTCCGAGGCATAGGCCTCATGGGGTGGGGAAGGGTAACGCCTGGGACGGTGCACCCTGGGCAACAACGGTTAATTAATTCCTTAGGGATTTAGTTACCCGTTGGCTAATATCCGGCTGGGGGGGTGGGGGTCAGCAATCTCCACATGTGCCTGGGCCACCAGGCCTACGACTGGATGGTCTGGGCTGCACGACCGTTACGGTTCTCCCCTATTAACCCTGGTGGTTAAGGGGGAGAAGAGTAGCGGATGGGCCCATGGCCTGTGGCGATTGACTGACGGGGGGGATGGGGGTCAGCAGCTTCTACATGTGCCCGGGCGGTCGGAATAACGGCTTGCCGTCTGGGCTGCACGACCGTTACGGTTCTCCCCTGTTAACCCTGGTGGTTAAGGGGGAGAAGAGTAGCGGTTGGGCCCATGGCCTGTGGGAACTGCTGACATACTGGGGGGAGGGGTAGCGGGCCCATTAGTGGGTCCGCTTGTGAGGACGGCGTCCCGCCCTTGGGCGGGCGCCTTTGACGTCGGCGAACCCGAACTGAGTACCTGCTCTGCCACGGCGGACAGGGAAAGGCGAGGGGGAGCCTGGTGGGCGGAAGCGACCGTGCCCTCGGTTCCGCTCTGCTTTCAGAGCAGGACATGAGGGCGCGGGAGCTAACGTGAGGGCACGTAACCCCGGCTTGCCGGGAACGTGGGCATCTGCGGAAGCCACGAGGAGTAAACCTCTTTAAACAATCCTTCACCAGCGGGGGAGGCCGGGGAGTGCCGAGCCCGCATTGCACGGTGTCGACGGAGGAGCCCCATCCCGGGGCGGCCAGTGGGCGTTGCGGTGACTCCTTGTGCTCCCGTGGCGTTCACAATGGCAAACGAGGGAATCCGTGTGGTTTTTAGTGGGTAGGCCCCTAGGGGAGAGCCCCACATACCTCCGTTTCCCCGAACGGTGACGATGCATAAGGTGCATTTTCCACACCAAAAAAAAAAAAAAAAAAAGAAAAAGGTTAGGTTAGGTTAGGTTAGGTTGGGGTGCGATGTCGGAAACCTCCTCGAGTGCCCGGGCGTTACCACTCCCTTCTATCCGAGGCGTAGGCCTCATGGGGTGGGGAAGGGTAACGCCTGGGACGGTGCACCCTGGGCAACAACGGTAAGATAATGTATTCGTACATTATCTTACCGGTGGCTAATATCCGACTGGGGGGGGATATGTATATATGTATTATATGGGCCATGTATCTATGATATGTATGTATTTTGAGAGGACGGGCGTAAGGTAGCTGACGGGAAGCTGCTCTGCAACCTTGAACTGAGTAAGTAGCCCCGCCGTGCTGGTCACACGGCCTGGGCTACCGAAAGGTTCTCCGCTCTGCAACAGGCCTCGATGCGACTTACGCCCTATATAGGGAGGGATAGCATAGGAGGGACAGGCGTTCGGTTGCCAATAGTGCACGCTCTGCAACCTTGGACCTAGTAAGTAGCCCCGCCGTACTCGCCACACGGCCTGGGCTACCGAAAACTTCACCGCTCTGCAACCTGCTGAGGTGCCAAACGCCTTATGGGGAGGGTTAGCTTTTGGGGTTTCTAAGGGGTCAAGAGATGGAGGCGAGCCTAAGCCTAGTACCTGCTTTGTGGCCCGAGCAGGGAAAGGCGAGGGGGAGCCTGGTGGGCGGAAGCGACCGCGCCCTCGGTACCGCTCTGCTTCCAGAGCAGGACATGAGGGCGCGGAAGCTAACGTGAGGGCACGTAACCCCGGCTTGCCGGGAACGTGGGCATCTGCGGAAGCCACGAGGAGTAAACCTCTTTAAACAATCCTTCACCAGCGGGGGAGGCCGGGGAGTGCCGAGCCCGCATTGCACGGTGTCGACAGAGGAGCCCCATCCCGGGGCGGCCAGTGTGCGTTGCGGTGACACATTATTATGCTCCCGTGGCGTTCACAATGGCAAACGAGGGAATCCGTGTGGTTTTTAGTGGGTAGGCCCCCCTTGGGGAGAGCCCCACATACCTCCGTTTCCCCGAACGGAGACGATGCATAAGGTGCATTTTCCACACCAAAAAAAAAAAAAAAAAAAAAAAAAAAAAAAGGTTAGGTTAGGTTAGGTTAGGTTGGGGTGCGATGTCGGAAACCTCCTCGAGTGCCCGGGCGTTACCACTCCCTTCTATCCGAGGCGTAGGCCTCATGGGGTGGGGAAGGGTAACGCCTGGGACGGTGCACCCTGGGCAACAACGGTAAGCTAATGTATTCGTACATTATCTTACCGGTGGCTAATATCCGACTGGGGGGGAGGGGGTTCAGTCAGCAATCTCCACATGTGCCTGCACCAAGCTACGCGAAAGGGCATGGTTCAGGCTGCACGACCGTTACGGTTCTCCCCTGTTAACCCTGGTGGTTAAGGGGGAGAAGAGTAGCGGATGGGCCCATGGCCTGTGGGGTTGACTGGCTGACTGGGGGGGGGGGGTCAGCAACGTTCACATGTGTCCGGCCATGTAAATTTGTATACATGTCTGGGCTGCACGACCGCTACGGTTCTCCCCTGTTAACCCTGGTGGTTAAGGGGGAGAAGAGTAGCGGTTGGGCCTATGGCCTGTGGGGGTTTGCTGACACACTGGGGGGGAGGGGGTCGGCAATTTCCACATGTGCTCGGCGGTGATAAACGTCTGGGCTGCACGACCGTTACGGTTCTCCTCTGTTAACCCTGGTGGTTAAGGGGGAGAAGAGTAGCGGATGGGTCCATGACCTGTGGCAATTGACCGACGTACTGGGGGGGTAGGGGTAGCGGGCCCACTTGTGGGTCCGCTTTGTGAGGACAGCGTCTCGCCCTCGGGCGGACGCCTTTTGATGGAGGCGAACCCAAACCAAGTACCTGCTCTGCCACGGCGGATAGGGAAAGGCGAGGGGGAGCCTGGTGGGCGGAAGCGACCGTGCCCTCGGTTCCGCTCTGCTTTCAGAGCAGGACATGAGGGCGCGGAAGCTGACGTGAGGGCACGTAACCCCGGCTTGCCGGGAACGTGGGCATCTACGGAAGCCACGAGGAGTAAACCTCTTTAAACAATCCTTCACCAGCGGGGGAGGCCGGGGAGTGCCGAGCCCGCATTGCACGGTGTCGACAGAGGAGCCCCATCCCGGGGCGGCCAGTGGGCGTTGCGGTGACACATCTTGCTCCCGTGGCGTTCACAATGGCAAACGAGGGAATCCGTGTGGTTTTTAGTGGGTAGGCCCGTAGGGGAGAGCCCCACATACCTCCGTTTCCCCGAACGGAGACGATGCATAAGGTGCATTTTCCACACCAAAAAAAAAAAAAAAAAAAAAAAAAAAAAAAAAAAAAAAAAAAAAAAAAAAAAAGGTTAGGTTAGGTTAGGTTAGGTTAGGTTCCGAGGCATAGGCCTCATGGGGTGGGGAAGGGTAACGCCTGGGACGGTGCACCCTGGGCAACAACGGTTAATTAATTCCTTAGGGATTTAGTTAACCGTTGGCTAATATCCGGCTGGGGGGGTGGGGGTCAGCAATCTCCACATGTGCCTGGGCCACCAGGCCTACGACTGGATGGTCTGGGCTGCACGACCGTTACGGTTCTCCCCTATTAACCCTGGTGGTTAAGGGGGAGAAGAGTAGCGGATGGGCCCATGGCCTGTGGCGATTGACTGACGGGGGGGATGGGGGTCAGCAGCTTCTACATGTGCCCGGGCGGTCGGAATAACGGCTTGCCGTCTGGGCTGCACGACCGTTACGGTTCTCCCCTGTTAACCCTGGTGGTTAAGGGGGAGAAGAGTAGCGGTTGGGCCCATGGCCTGTGGGAACTGCTGACATACTGGGGGGAGGGGTAGCGGGCCCATTAGTGGGTCCGCTTGTGAGGACGGCGTCCCGCCCTTGGGCGGGCGCCTTTGACGTCGGCGAACCCGAACTGAGTACCTGCTCTGCCACGGCGGACAGGGAAAGGCGAGGGGGAGCCTGGTGGGCGGAAGCGACCGTGCCCTCGGTTCCGCTCTGCTTTCAGAGCAGGACATGAGGGCGCGGGAGCTAACGTGAGGGCACGTAACCCCGGCTTGCCGGGAACGTGGGCATCTGCGGAAGCCACGAGGAGTAAACCTCTTTAAACAATCCTTCACCAGCGGGGGAGGCCGGGGAGTGCCGAGCCCGCATTGCACGGTGTCGACGGAGGAGCCCCATCCCGGGGCGGCCAGTGGGCGTTGCGGTGACTCCTTGTGCTCCCGTGGCGTTCACAATGGCAAACGAGGGAATCCGTGTGGTTTTTAGTGGGTAGGCCCCTAGGGGAGAGCCCCACATACCTCCGTTTCCCCGAACGGTGACGATGCATAAGGTGCATTTTCCACACCAAAAAAAAAAAAAAAAAAAAAAAAGGTTAGGTTAGGTTAGGTTAGGTTGGGGTGCGATGTCGGAAACCTCCTCGAGTGCCCGGGCGTTACCACTCCCTTCTATCCGAGGCGTAGGCCTCATGGGGTGGGGAAGGGTAACGCCTGGGACGGTGCACCCTGGGCAACAACGGTAAGATAATGTATTCGTACATTATCTTACCGGTGGCTAATATCCGACTGGGGGGGGATATGTATATATGTATTATATGGGCCATGTATCTATGATATGTATGTATTTTGAGAGGACGGGCGTAAGGTAGCTGACGGGAAGCTGCTCTGCAACCTTGAACTGAGTAAGTAGCCCCGCCGTGCTGGTCACACGGCCTGGGCTACCGAAAGGTTCTCCGCTCTGCAACAGGCCTCGATGCGACTTACGCCCTATATAGGGAGGGATAGCATAGGAGGGACAGGCGTTCGGTTGCCAATAGTGCACGCTCTGCAACCTTGGACCTAGTAAGTAGCCCCGCCGTACTCGCCACACGGCCTGGGCTACCGAAAACTTCACCGCTCTGCAACCTGCTGAGGTGCCAAACGCCTTATGGGGAGGGTTAGCTTTTGGGGTTTCTAAGGGGTCAAGAGATGGAGGCGAGCCTAAGCCTAGTACCTGCTTTGTGGCCCGAGCAGGGAAAGGCGAGGGGGAGCCTGGTGGGCGGAAGCGACCGCGCCCTCGGTACCGCTCTGCTTCCAGAGCAGGACATGAGGGCGCGGAAGCTAACGTGAGGGCACGTAACCCCGGCTTGCCGGGAACGTGGGCATCTGCGGAAGCCACGAGGAGTAAACCTCTTTAAACAATCCTTCACCAGCGGGGGAGGCCGGGGAGTGCCGAGCCCGCATTGCACGGTGTCGACAGAGGAGCCCCATCCCGGGGCGGCCAGTGTGCGTTGCGGTGACACATTATTATGCTCCCGTGGCGTTCACAATGGCAAACGAGGGAATCCGTGTGGTTTTTAGTGGGTAGGCCCCCCTTGGGGAGAGCCCCACATACCTCCGTTTCCCCGAACGGAGACGATGCATAAGGTGCATTTTCCACACCAAAAAAAAAAAAAAAAAAAAAAAAAAAAAAAAAAAAGGTTAGGTTAGGTTAGGTTAGGTTGGGGTGCGATGTCGGAAACCTCCTCGAGTGCCCGGGCGTTACCACTCCCTTCTATCCGAGGCGTAGGCCTCATGGGGTGGGGAAGGGTAACGCCTGGGACGGTGCACCCTGGGCAACAACGGTAAGCTCATGATTATCACATGATCTTACCGGTGGCTAATATCCGACTGGGGGTGGGGGGGGGGGGTCAGTAATCTCCACATGTGCCTGGGCCAAGCACTTCAGCGAGTGCATGGTCTGGACTGCACGTCCGTTACGGTTCTCCCCTGTTAATCCTGGTGGTTAAGGGGGAGAAGAGTAGCGGTTGGGCCTATGGCCTGTGGGGGTTGGCTGACATCCTGGGGGGGTGGGGGTCGGCAATTTCCACATGTGCACGGATGGTAGACGGGTAACTCTGCCATCTGGGCTGCACGACCGTTACGGTTCTCCCCTGTTAACCCTGGTGGTTAAGGGGGAGAAGAGTAGCGGTTGGGCCCATGGCCTGTGGGAGTTTGCTGACACACTGGGGGGGAGGGGGTCGGCAATTGCTACATGTGCCCGGGCGGTATATCTGGTTATCGTCTGAGCTGCACGACCGCTACGGTTCTCCCCTGTTAACCCTGGTGGTTAAGGGGGAGAAGAGTAGCGGATGGGCCCATGGCCTGTGGCGATTGACTGACGGGGGGGAGGGGGGTCAGCAGCTTCTACATGTGCCCGGGCGGTCGGAATAACGGCCTGCCGTCTGGGCTGCACGACCGTTACGGTTCTCCCCTGTTAACCCTGGTGGTTAAGGGGGAGAAGAGTAGCGGTTGGGCCCATGGCCTGTGGGGGTTTGCTGACACACTTGGGGGAGGGCGTCGGCAATTTCCACATGTGCCCGGGCGGTATTTCTGGTTATCGTCTGGGCTGCACGACCACTACGGTTCTCCCCTGTTAACCCTGGTGGTTAGGGGGGAGAAGAGTAGTGGTTGGGCCCATGGCCTGTGGTGGTCTGCCGACGCACTAGTAGGGAGGGTTAGCGGGCCCATTAGTGGGTCCGCTTTTGAGGACGGCGCCCCGCCCTTGGGCGGGCGCCTTTGACGTCGGCGAACCCGAACTGAGTACCTGCTCTGCCACGGCGGACAGGGAAAGGCGAGGGGGAGCCTGGTGGGCGGAAGCGACCGTGCCCTCGGTGCCGCTCTGCTTTCAGAGCAGGACATGAGGGCGCGGAAGCTAACGTGAGGGCACGTAACCCCGGCTTGCCGGGAACGTGGGCATCTGCGGAAGCCACGAGGAGTAAACCTCTTTAAACAATCCTTCACCAGCGGGGGAGGCCGGGGAGTGCCGAGCCCGCATTGCACGGTGTCGACAGAGGAGCCCCATCCCGGGGCGGCCAGTGTGCGTTGCGGTGACACATTTTGCTCCCGTGGCGTTCACAATGGCAGACGAGGGAATCCGTGTGGTTTTTAGTGGGTAGGCCCCTTGGGGAGAGCCCCACATACCTCCGTTTCCCCGAACGGAGACGATGCATAAGGTGCATTTTCCACACCAAAAAAAAAAAAAAAAAAAAGGTTAGGTTAGGTTAGGTTAGGTTAGGTTAGGTTAGGTTAGGTTTGGGCGGACCAAATGCCCCCTGCAGAAGGCTGTTCGCAGGGGTCATTCGCAGCATGGCCCTGTACGGGGCCCCAATATGGGCGAGTTCCCTCACTGCCACCACCAAAGCCCTTCTCAGGAAGCCCCAGAGGGTGATGGCAGTGAGGATGGCCCGGGCCTACCGGACGGTGGGCTGGGCGGCGGCTGGAGCCCTCGCAGCCTCCCCTCCGTGGGAGATCGAGGCGGTCGGGCTCGCCAAGGCCTATCGCGACAAAATGGAACGCAGGGAGCGGGGGGACACCCTCGCTCCCCAGGAGTTGGCTCGGGCCAAAGAGGCCCAAAAGGAAGAGGTGCTGGAGCGCTGGGCGGATGAGCTTGCGCAGGCCGAATACGGCCTCCGCACGATCGCAGCCATCCGCCCGGTGCTCCAGGAATGGTGCGGGAGGGATCACGGGTCCCTCACCTTCCGCCTTGTGCAGGTGCTGTCCGGGCATGGCTGCTTCGGGCGGTACCTGCACAAGGTTGCCGGAAGGGAGGAGACGGCGTCGTGCCACGAGTGCGGCGCCGCCGAGGACACAGCCCAGCACACCTTGGAGGTGTGCAGCGCATGGGCTGAGCGGCGCCGCACCCTGGCGGCGACGATTGGTGGCGACCTCTCGCTCCCCAGCGTCGTGCGTGCGATGTTGGAGAGCGAGACGTCCTGGGAGGCCGTCACCTCCTTCTGCGAAGAAGTCATATCGCAGAAGGAGGAAATGGAGCGGGAACGCGAGAATGATCCCCTCGCGAACCCGCTCCGGCGCAGACGGACGGGAAGGAGGCGGCGACATTTCGCTGCCAACCTTCCCTAGTGCCTAGTGGTGCTAGCTGGCGGGGGATGGGGATCCCCTGTCGGCCGTAATAGCCCACACGTCTAGGGGGGGGACCAAGTGTTCCGGTCCCCCCTCTCTTGGCGCGGGAGCCCTGGCATAGGCTGGGGCGGCCAGCGGATGCTGTGGTGACTCCAAATTCTCCCATGGCATCCGCAAATGGCAGGAGAAGGAATACCGGTGGGTTTTTAGTGGGTATGCCTCCCCCCCTCCTTCCATTAGGGAAGGAGGTTACGGGGGAGGTGAGTCCCACATAACTTCCGCGCCGTCCCCACGGCGCGGTCGTGTGCGTAACGCATTTTCCCACCGTTAAAAAAAAAAAAAAAAAAAAAAAAAAAAAAAGGTTAGGTTAGGTTGGGGTGGGGTCCCCCCCGGGTGTCGCTACCTTGTCGTGGTGGGGGGGCTTGAGCCCTTTGTGATCTTCGGGCCTTTAAGCTCGAAGTGAAAGGGTGACCAAGAGCGGCACAGCCTCGGTGGAGCCCATCCTGGGCCAGGAGAGGCGGGCGCGCCCTAGTGACAGGGTGCGTCGCTTTCCTGCTTCCTGTCTCCCCTGCAGCAGGGGACTACGGGGACGCAGAGGTTATCGCAGAAGTTATCGCGGTCTGGATGCGGGTTGCAGCGTATCCAGTACCAGGCCGGAGACAAGTAGGTCCTGTGGACTGAACGGGTCTGGCCTGGGCTAGCGGTTTGCCGGATGTGCCACTTTAGTGGCGAACGGGTTAGCGTAACTGCAACACAAGGGGAACTCACCCCTTAAAAAAGAGGAGAGTGCTCCCTCTTTAAAAGGAGCAGGGGACCGCACCCCTCAATCAAAGGAGCATGGGTGACAACAAAAATATATTACCCCAGGAGGGTACCTCGTCTCGAGGAGAATCCCTCCCCGCTACCGTCTCGCGGGCAGCCCCATCGTATTCTGGGGGGGGCACTTGTCGCTCCGTGGGCCCTGCAAGCCCACGTTTTAATTTTAGTTCGTCCGCGACGCAGATCGCGGACCACAATCGTCTTGGCATATCAGTGCGCGACTGCACGGTACGCCTTACAAGGCAAATAGATTGCCATGAGCCCGAACTTAGGGCAAACACTAGCTCAGGAGCCAATTTTGCTTCCCAGGGGACTGCAGGTCACGAGTCCACTGGCAAAAGCAATTTTGAGGACGACTTGGAGGTAGCTGAGCGGGTGAAGCGGAAGCGGAAGCGATTTCGCCCTGCTTCATCCGTTCTCAGCTCAAGTGACGAAGGATCTACATGCCTCTCGGCTGGGGAAGGACAGCCAAAGGCCAAAGGGAGAGGCCGCCCACCAACATCGGGCAAATATGTAGGACTGGCTAGAGCGAAAGAAGCCTACAACCGGGCTCTCAGGGAAGAGCTCCGGTTGAAGGCCGAGATGGAGGTACAGGAGATGGCCATCAGGACCCGTCAAGGGTACCAGATGGACAATATTTCTCAACCAAGGACTGACTCAGAGGATGCAGAGGCTAACCTAGATCTTGGCCAGCAAGTGGCAGACAGCGTGGCTGTCATCTCTAAAGTCGCGGCCAAATCTAAAAATCTGTCAGGTGGCTATGTAAAGTGCCTAAAGGAGGCAGCTGTTGCGATCTCTGACGCATTTTCGGAGCTCAGCAGACGCACGGCAACCGAAGAGACGGCTCGGCTACAAGCCGATAACACACGGTTACAGAGTGAGATGGCCAGCCTCCGAAAGGAGCTGGCCGAACTGAAAATGACCCTGGAGGGGATGCGGAAGCATGGTAGTCCGCCACCCATTCCCCCTAAATATGACGGGGAGAAGCTGCCCCATGCGCAGCCCTCCTCAAAGAGAAAAGATAGGCAGGGTTCCAACTCCCCGGCGGCGTCTGATATGGACAGAATCTGCCGAGCGGTCATGGACCACGTCGGTTCATACCTTGACGTGCGCTTAGCCAGTATTCAGGACCGGCTACTCCCTGAGAAGCCCGTGAGACCTCCTCTGGCGAAAAAAGCCGGGACAGGTGATCAGGCTGGAAATGATTCCACCTCCGGAGCTGTTCCTCCCGGTCCGGGGAGGAAAACCAAAAGAAAGAAGAGGAAGAAAAAGGTCCCTAATAGAGAGGAAGCCTCAGAACCCATTCCGCTACCTCCGCCTCCCGTTTCAGCGGCCATGTCGACAGGGTGGATCAAGGTGAAGCGGAGGGGTAAGAAGAAAGGGGATAAAGTTGGAGACAACAGGAGGAACGAAACAACGACCGATGTGCGCGGAGCACCACCCCAGGCGAAGAAACGAAAGGCCCGAAAGCTTCGCCCACCTCGTTCTTCGGCTGTTGTAATCACGCTGCTTGAACCACAAGCACAGGAGAAGGGGGCAGACTTCGGGACTGTCCTTGCAGAAGCCAAGAGGAAGGTGCGTTTGAAAGACCTGGGTATTTCGGGACTCCGCTTCAGAAAGGCCCAAACCGGAGCGTATATCATGGAGGTGCCTGGTGTCGCTAGTGGGGAGAAGGCCGATGCCCTGGCTCAAAAGCTCAAAGAGGTCACGGACCCCGCGGTGGTACGAGTGGCTAGGCCCACCAAATGCGCTGAGCTGCGCATTTCTGGCCTGGACGAGTCCGTCTTGTTCACTGACGTGGTGGCGGCGGTTGCCCGGGTTGGGGGCTGCTCAGAAGCGGAAGTCAGGTCGGGAGATATTGTTTGCGGAGGCTCCGGGCTTGGAACTGTTTGGCTTCGCTGTCCTATCCCGGCAGCAAAGAAGTTAATGAAGGCGGGTAGGCTGTTGGTGGGCTGGGTGTCAGCGCAGGTCAAGCTGCTCGATGCCCGCCCCCTGCGCTGCTTCCGCTGCCTCGAGGTGGGCCACGTGCAGGCGAAATGCAAGGCGGCGGTGGATCGTAGCCAACTGTGCTACCGCTGCGGAGCTCCCGGGCACATGGCATATGCGTGCGAAGCAGCATCACACTGCGTGATCTGCGAGGTGGCCGGGTTATCGGCCAATCACAGGGTGGGAAGCAAGATGTGCAACCCACCCAAAACCAGGAAGGCTAAGGCTGGCGAGGGACCAAGGCTCCGCTCACAGCCGCGTACCCGGAAGGGCAGTACAACTGAACACCCGGATGAGGAGGAGGTGATTATCGTGGGACAGCATGGCTAATACACCCCGATATCTACAGGCGAACATCAACCACTGCGCCAGGGCTCAGGACCTTCTGTTCCAGAGCATGGCGGAGTGGTTCATACACGTCGCAGTGGTAGCCGAACCATATTCGATCCCGGCCAGAGACAACTGGGTGGGGGATCTCGACGGCCTCGTAGCCTTGGCCACTCAAACATCGGCCGGCTCTGCTCCGCTCGAAAGCGTGGTGCGGGGCCACGGCTTCGTGGCTGCCATCATTGGGGGTATAATGGTGGTGGGGGTGTACTTCTCGCCGAACAGGAGCCTAGCCGACTTCGAGGTGCTTCTCGACAGTATGCAGGCCTTGATCGGCAGGAGTGGCCCCGAACTGCTGCTGGTCGCGGGGGATTTCAATGCCAAATCAACGGTGTGGGGCTCCCCTGCGACTGACGCACGCGGTGAGGCGCTCACAGAGTGGGCAGTGGCCGTAGGGTTGGAGGTCCTTAACCGAGGGACGGTCGACACGTGCGTGCGGCAACAGGGTGGCTCCATCGTGGACATCACGTTTGCAAATGCTGCCCTGGCGCGTCGTGTCCAAGGCTGGGAAGTGCTGGAGGGCGTGGAAACATTATCGGACCACAGATATATCCGGTACGAAGTCTGCGCCCACCACACTACATCGGATGGCCTCAGCCATCCCCGGAGAGACGATAGCCCCAGATGGGCAACGAAACGGCTCGATCGGGACCTGTTGCACGCAGCGGCCCTGGTCCAGGCCTGGCCGGAGATGCCCGAAGGCCTAAGAAGTGTAGAGGAAGAAGCATCCTGGCTCAGTGGGGCCATGGTTCAAATCTGCGATTCCGCAATGCCACGAGTCAAGCCCACAGGGCCGAGGCGGAGCGTGTACTGGTGGTCCGCAGAGCTGACGCAGCTGCGCAAGGCGTGCGTGGCTGCGAGACGCCAGTACACCAGGAGCCGAAGGCGGAGGAGGCGAAACCTGGCAGCAGAGGATGAGCTGTACGCAAGATATAGGGCGGCCAGCAAAGCCCTCAGCGTAGCCATTGGCCAAGCCAAAGACCTGGCGGAGGAGGAAATGTTGGAGGCTCTGAACAGCGATCCGTGGGGGCGGCCGTACAAGTCGGTGAGGTGCAAACTTCGCCCCTGGGCCCCTCCACTCACGCAAAGCCTCCAGCCGGACCTTCTGAGCCAAATAGTGGGAACCCTCTTCCCACGACGGGGTGAACACCAGCCCCCGTGCATGGCTTCAGTGTCCCCAACGGAGGGACAAGTCGCACCCGAGGTGACAGAGGGAGAGTTGGGTGCCGCAGTGTTGAGGCTTAAGGCCAAAAACACTGCCCCTGGTCCCGACGGTATTCCCGGCCGAGCCTGGGTGTTGGCGCTGGGCCCCTTGGAGCCAAGGGTGAGGGCACTATTTTCTTCGTGCCTGGAGCAGGGGTGCATCCCACGTTCGTGGAAGTGCGGAAAGCTGGTGCTCCTGCGGAAGGAAGGGCGACCGGGTGACTCCCCTTCGGGATACAGGCCGATCGTACTTTTGGACGAGGGAGCGAAGCTCTTTGAGCGGATAGTGGCTTCCCGGCTGATAGGGCATTTAGAGGGACAAGGGCCGAACCTAAGTGCGTGCCAGTACGGATTTCGTCGGGGCAGGTCCACCATCGACGCCATTGCGCGGGTGAGGGCTCTGGCGGATGACGCGGTTTCCCGGGGGGAGGTGGTGTTGGCGGTATCTCTAGATATCGCCAATGCTTTCAACACCCTTCCCTGGGAAACCATCAAGGAGGCCCTCAGGTACCACAACGTGCCGGAGTACCTGCGTCGGGTGGTTGGGTCGTATCTTTTCGAGAGGGCGATCCGCTACCCCACACAGGATGAATGGATAGAGCGCGAGATGTCGTGCGGGGTCCCACAGGGGTCAGTCTTAGGACCGCTCCTGTGGAACATTGGTTACGACTGGGCGCTACGTGGCGCCAACTTGCGGGGGGTAGACGTAACCTGTTACGCCGATGACACCCTTGTAACGGCCCGAGGTGCCACATTTCGCGATGCGTCCATCTTGGCCACTGCTGGGGTGGCCCTAATCGTGGACAGGATACGGAGGCTGGGACTAGAGGTTGCCCTGCACAAATCTGAGGCCATCTGTTTTCATGGGCCTCGGAGGGCACCTCCAGGAAATGCCAGCATAATGGTGGGCGGAGTTTCTATCGGCGTCGGGAAGACGATGAAGTACCTGGGACTCGTCCTCGACAGCCGATGGAACTTCGAGGAGCATTTCCGGCGCTTGGCTCCAAAACTACTTGGCACAGCGTCGGCACTGAGCCGGCTCCTCCCGAACGTGGGCGGGCCGAAGGCGGGCTGCCGCCGACTGTTCACGGGTGTGGTGCGGTCGATGGCCCTTTACGGGGCACCCATATGGGTAAATGCTCTTTCCGCCCATAACAAGACCCAACTGCGGCGACCGCAAAGGGTCATGGCGGTAAGGGCAACGAGGGCGTACCGCACCACCTCGTTCGAGGCGGCCTGCGTGATGGCAGGGACCCCACCTTGGGAGTTGGAGTTGGATGAAAAAGGTTAGGTTAGGTTAGGTTAGGTTAGGTTAGGTTAGGTTAGGTTAGGTTAGGTTAGGTTAGGTTAGGTTAGGTTAGGTTGGGGTGCGATGTCGGAAACCTCCTCGAGTGCCCGGGCGTTACCACTCCCTTCTATCCGAGGCGTAGGCCTCATGGGGTGGGGAAGGGTAACGCCTGGGACGGTGCACCCTGGGCAACAACGGTAAGATAATGTATTCGTACATTATCTTACCGGTGGCTAATATCCGACTGGGGGGGATATGTATATATGTATTATATGGGCCATGTATCTATGATATGTATGTATTTTGAGAGGACGGGCGTAAGGTAGCTGACGGGAAGCTGCTCTGCAACCTTGAACTGAGTAAGTAGCCCCGCCGTGCTGGTCACACGGCCTGGGCTACCGAAAGGTTCTCCGCTCTGCAACAGGCCTCGATGCGACTTACGCCCTATATAGGGAGGGATAGCATAGGAGGGACAGGCGTTCGGTTGCCAATAGTGCACGCTCTGCAACCTTGGACCTAGTAAGTAGCCCCGCCGTACTCGCCACACGGCCTGGGCTACCGAAAACTCCACCGCTCTGCAACCTGCTGAGGCGCCAAACGCCTTATGGGGAGGGTTAGCTTTTGGGGTTTCTTAGGGGACAAGAGATGGAGGCGAGCCTAAGCCTAGTACCTGCTTTGTGGCCCGAGCAGGGAAAGGCGAGGGGGAGCCTGGTGGGCGGAAGCGACCGCGCCCTCGGTACCGCTCTGCTTCCAGAGCAGGACATGAGGGCGCGGAAGCTAACGTGAGGGCACGTAACCCCGGCTTGCCGGGAACGTGGGCATCTGCGGAAGCCACGAGGAGTAAACCTCTTTAAACAATCCTTCACCAGCGGGGGAGGCCGGGGAGTGCCGAGCCCGCATTGCACGGTGTCGACAGAGGAGCCCCATCCCGGGGCGGCCAGTGTGCGTTGCGGTGACACATTTTGCTCCCGTGGCGTTCACAATGGCAAACGAGGGAATCCGTGTGGTTTTTAGTGGGTAGGCCCCCCTTGGGGAGAGCCCCACATACCTCCGTTTCCCCGAACGGAGACGATGCATAAGGTGCATTTTCCACACCAAAAAAAAAAAAAAAAAAAAAGGTTAGGTTAGGTTAGGTTGGGGTGCGATGTCGGAAACCTCCTCGAGTGCCCGGGCGTTACCACTCCCTTCTATCCGAGGCGTAGGCCTCATGGGGTGGGGAAGGGTAACGCCTGGGACGGTGCACCCTGGGCAACAACGGTAAGATAATGTATTCGTACATTATCTTACCGGTGGCTAATATCCGACTGGGGGGGATATGTATATATGTATTATATGGGCCATGTATCTATGATATGTATGTATTTTGAGAGGACGGGCGTAAGGTAGCTGACGGGAAGCTGCTCTGCAACCTTGAACTGAGTAAGTAGCCCCGCCGTGCTGGTCACACGGCCTGGGCTACCGAAAGGTTCTCCGCTCTGCAACAGGCCTTGATGCGACTTACGCCCTATATAGGGAGGGATAGCATAGGAGGGACAGGCGTTCGGTTGCCAATAGTGCACGCTCTGCAACCTTGGACCTAGTAAGTAGCCCCGCCGTACTCGCCACACGGCCTGGGCTACCGAAAACTCCACCGCTCTGCAACCTGCTGAGGCGCCAAACGCCTTATGGGGAGGGTTAGCTTTTGGGGTTTTTAGAGGGATCGAGTGATGGAGGTGAGCCTAAGCCTAGTACCTGCTCTGTGGCCCGAGCAGGGAAAGGTGAGGGGGAGCCTCAGGGCGGAAGCAACCGTGCCCTCGGTACCACTCTGCTTTCAGAGTAGGACATGAGGGCGCGGGAGCTAACGTGAGGGCACGTAAACCCGGCTTGCCCGGGAACGTGGGCGTCTGCGGAAGCCACGAGGAGTAAACCTCTTTAAACAATCCTTCACCAGCGGGGGAGGCCGGGGAGTGCCGAGCCCGCATTGCACGGTGTCGACAGAGGAGCCCCATCCCGGGGCGGCCAGTGGGCGTTGCGGTGACACATTTTGCTCCCGTGGCGTTCACAATGGCAAACGAGGGAATCCGTGTGGTTTTTAGTGGGTAGGCCCCCCTTGGGGAGAGCCCCACATACCTCCGTTTCCCCGAACGGTGACGATGCATAAGGTGCATTTTCCACACCAAAAAAAAAAAAAAAAAAAAAAAAAAAGGTTAGGTTAGGTTAGGTTAGGTTGGGGTGCGATGTCGGAAACCTCCTCGAGTGCCCGGGCGTTACCACTCCCTTCTGTCCGAGGCGTTGGCCTCATGGGGTGGGGAAGGGTAACGCCTGGGACGGTGCACCCTGGGCAACAACGGTTAATTAATTCCTTAGGGATTTAGTTAACCGTTGGCTAATATCCGACTGGGGGGGTGGGGGTCAGCAATCTCCACATGTGCCCGGGCCACCAGGCCTACGACTAGATGGTCTGGGCTGCACGACCGTTACGGTTCTCCCCTATTAACCCTGGTGGTTAAGGGGGAGAAGAGTAGCGGATGGGCCCATGGCCTGTGGCGATTGACTGACGGGGGGGAGGGGGGTCAGCAGCTTCTACATGTGCCCGGGCGGTCGGAATAACGGCTTGCCGTCTGGGCTGCACGACCGTTACGGTTCTCCCCTGTTAACCCTGGTGGTTAAGGGGGAGAAGAGTAGCGGTTGGGCCCATGGCCTGTGGGAACTGCTGACATACTGGGGGGAGGGGTAGCGGGCCCATTAGTGGGTCCGCTTGTGAGGACGGCGTCCCGCCCTTGGGCGGGCGCCTTTGACGTCGGCAAACCCGAACTGAGTACCTGCTCTGCCACGGCGGACAGGGAAAGGCGAGGGGGAGCCTGGTGGGCGGAAGCGACCGTGCCCTCGGTTCCGCTCTGCTTTCAGAGCAGGACATGAGGGCGCGGAAGCTAACGTGAGGGCACGTAACCCCGGCTTGCCGGGAACGTGGGCATCTGCGGAAGCCACGAGGAGTAAACCTCTTTAAACAATCCTTCACCAGCGGGGGAGGCCGGGGAGTGCCGAGCCCGCATTGCACGGTGTCGACAGAGGAGCCCCATCCCGGGGCGGCCAGTGTGCGTTGCGGTGACTCCTTGTGCTCCCGTGGCGTTCACAATGGCAAACGAGGGAATCCGTGTGGTTTTTAGTGGGTAGGCCCATAGGGGAGAGCCCCACATACCTCCGTTTCCCCGAACGGTGACGATGCATAAGGTGCATTTTCCACACCAAAAAAAAAAAAAAAAAAAAAAAAAGGTTAGGTTAGGTTAGGTTCCCCCCCGAGTGCCGCTACCTTGCCGTGGTGGGGGGGCTTGAGCCCCTTAATGATCTTCGGGCCTTAATGCTCGAAGTGAAAGGGTGACTAAGAGCGGCACAGCTTCGGTGGAGCCCATCTTGGGCCAGGCGAGGCGGGCGCGCCCTAATGAAAGGGTGCGCCGTTTTCCTGCTCCCTGTCTCTCCTGTAGCAGGGGACTACGGGGATGCAGAAGCGGTGGGTTCGCTCCCAGGGGTTAACCGCTCCTTATCGCGGTTCTGGATGCGGGTTGCAGCGTATCCAGTACCAGGCCGGAGACAAGTAGGTCTTGTGGACTGAACGGGTCTGGCCTGGGCTAGCGGCTTGCCGGAAGTACCACTTTAGTGGCGAACGGGTTGGCGTAACTGCGACACGGGGGAACTCACCCCTTAAAAAAGAGGAGAGTGCTCCCTCTTTAAAAGGAGCAGGGGACCGCACCCCTCAATCAAAGGAGTATGGGTGACAATAAAAATATATTACCCCAGGAGGGTACCTCGTCTCGAGGAGAATCCCTCCCCGCTACCATCTCGCGGGCAGCCCCACCGTATTCTGGGGGGGGCACTTGTCGCTCCGTGGGCCCTGAAAGCCCACGTTTAGATATTAGTTCCTCCGCGATACAGATCCCGGAGAGGAATTGTTTCAGCTTCCCCATGCGGGATTGCAGTGTCCAACTGATAAGGCAAGGGACTGAAAAGCTCCCGAGCCAAGAGCCCGAATCGAGGGCAAATACAAGCTCAGATATCAGCTTTGCATCCCAGGGGACTGGAGGCCGGGAGTCCTCTGGTAGAAGCAAGCTGGATTACATTCCGGAAGGTGCTGAGCGGACGAAGCAGAGGCGGAAAAGACTCCGTACTGCTTCATCTGTTCTCAGCTCAAGTGATGAAGGGTCTACATGCCCCTCGGGTGGGGAAGGACAGCCAAAGGCCAAAGGGAGAGGCCGCCCACCAACATCGGGCAAATATGTAGGACTGGCCAGAGCGAAGGAAGCCTACAACCGGGCTCTTAGGGAAGAGCTCCGGCTAAAGGCCGAGATGGAGGTGCAAGAGATGGCCATTAGGACCCGTCAAGGGTACCAGATGGACACTTCTTCTCTAGCAAGGACTGACTCAGAGGATGCAGAGGCCAACCAAGATCTTGGTCAACAGGTGGCTGACAGTGTCGCAATCATCACCAAAGTTGCCACAAAATCAAAGAACTTGTCAGGAGGATATGTCAAGTGCTTGAAAGAGGCGGCTGTCGCGATCGCTGATGCGTTTTCGGAGCTCAGCAGACGCACGGCTACTGAAGAGACAGCTCGGCTGCAGGCCGACAATAACCGACTGCAGACCGAAATGGCCAGTCTCCGAAAGGAGCTGGCCGAAATGAAAATGACCCTGGAAGGGATGCGGAAGCAGGGTAGTCCGCCACCCCCTCCAACCGGAAAATACAAGGAGAAACCGCCCCCTGCGCGGCCTCCCCAGGGTGAAAATATGGATAGACGTGTTGCTGCCTTCCCACCTGCCACAGAAATGGACCAGGTGTGCAGAGCGATAATGGCTCACGTCGGTCCGTACCTTGATGCACGCTTGGCCAGCATTCAGGACCGGCTGTTGCCGGAAAAGCCTGTGCGACCACCTCTGGCGGCGGATGCCAGGAGAGATAAGCAGGCTGAGGTAGAGCCAACTTCTGGTACAGGTCCTCGTTCTGGCGCGGCACCTATAAAAAAGAAGAAGAAGAGGAAAAAGAAGACGAAAAACCCGACCCCGAATCCAAGGCCCCCAACGCCTCCACCACCTGAAAGGCCTATTACGTCATCGGAGTGGACGCAAGTAGGCAAGAAAGGAAGGCGAAAGAAGAAGAAAAAAGATGGCAAAGATCAGCAGGTCGGAAATGGCGAACACCCGAAGTCATCCAGAGGGAAAAAGAGCAAGGCCAGAAAGCTCCGCTCACCTCGGTCAGCTGCCGTTGTTGTAACGCTGCTGGAGCCAAAAGCAGCGGATAAAGGGGCCGACTTTGGCACTGTCCTTGCTGAGGCTAAGAGGAAGGTGCGGCTTGAGGAGCTGGGAATTTCAGGTCTTCGCCTCAGAAAGGCTCAAACAGGGGCCTACATTATGGAAGTGCCTGGCACCTCAAGTGGCGATAAAGCAGACGCTCTGGCCAAAAGGTTAGCGGAGGTTGTTGACCCGGAAGTAGTGCGGATCTCTAGGCCCACAAAATGCGCAGAGCTGCGTATCTCGGGCCTAGATGAGTCTGTACTGTTTCCCGAGGTGGTTGCGGCAGTTGCCCGGGTGGGAGGCTGTCAAGAGACCGACATCAGGTCAGGAGAGGTCGTCCGCGGCCCCTCCGGGCTGGGTGTCGTGTGGCTGCGCTGCCCTATCCCGGCGGCGAAGAAGGTGGTGGAGGCGGGAAGGCTGCTGGTAGGCTGGGTGTCGGCGCAGGTCAAGCTGCTCGATGCCCGCCCCCTGCGCTGCTTCCGCTGCCTCGAGGTGGGCCACGTGGCCGCCAATTGCAAGTCGGAGGTGGACCGCAGCCGTGCCTGCTACCGCTGCGGGCGTCCCGGCCACGTCGCTGGCAACTGCATATCATCTGCACACTGCCCGCTGTGTGCCGAGGCCGGGCTAACAGCCAACCATAGGGTAGGCAGCAAAGCCTGTGATCCACCTAAAAGTAAGCGGAGAGCGGCTGGCGCTGGCCCCCAGCCTAACCTGGAGCGAAATACCCGAAAAGACTCGAATGTCGAGCAACGGGACGAGGAGGCTGAGATAACAGTCGAGTAGTATGGCTCCTATAATACGCTTCCTGCAGGCGAATATCAACCACTGCGCCAGAGCTCAGGACCTCCTGTTCCAGAGCATGGCGGAGTGGTTGATCCATGTCGCAGTGGTAGCCGAACCGTATTCGGTCCCGGCCAGAGACAACTGGGTGGGGGACCTCGACAGCCTCGTGGCCTTGGCCACTCAACCATCGGCCGGCTCTGCTCCGCTTGAAAGCGTGGTGCGGGGCCACGGCTTCGTAGCTGCCATCATCGGGGGTATAATGGTGGTGGGAGTGTACTTCTCACCGAACAGGAGCCTAGCCGACTTCGAGGCGCTTCTCGACGATGTGCAGGCCCTGATTGGCAGAAGTGGCCCCGAACTGCTGCTGGTCGCGGGGGACTTTAATGCAAAATCAACGGTGTGGGGCTCTACTGCGACTGACGTACGCGGTGAGGCGCTCGCAGAGTGGGCAGTGGCCGTAGGGTTAGAGGTTCTTAACCGAGGGACGGTCGATACGTGCGTGCGGCAACAGGGAGGCTCCATCGTGGACATCACGTTTGCAAATGCTGCCCTGGCGCGCCGTGTCCAAGGTTGGGAAGTGTTGGAGGGCGTGGAAACGTTATCGGACCACAGATACATCCGGTACGAAGTCTGCGCCCACCACGCTACGCCGGACGACCTGAGCCGTCCCCGAAGAGACGACAGTCCCAGATGGGCAACGAAACGGCTCGATCGGGACCTGCTGCATGCAGCGGCCCTGGTCCAAGCCTGGCCGGAGACGCCCGAAGGACCAAGAAGTGTAGAGGAAGAAGCATCCTGGCTCAGTGGGGCCATGGCTCAAATATGCGATGCCGCAATGCCGCGGGCCAAGCCCACAGGTCCGAGGCGGAGCGTGTACTGGTGGTCCGCAGAGCTAACGCAGTTGCGCAAGGCATGCGTGGCTGCGAGACGCCAGTACACCAGGAGCCGAAGGCGGAGGAGGCGAGACCTGACGGTAGAGGATGAGTTATACGAAAGCTACAGAGCGGCCAGCAAAACCCTCAGCTTAGCCATTGGCCAAGCCAAAGACCTGGCGGAGGAGGAAATGTTGGAGGCTCTGAACAGCGACCCGTGGGGGCGGCCATACAAGTCGGTGAGGTGCAAACTTCGCCCCTGGGCCCCTCCACTCACGCAAAGTCTCCAGCCGGACCTTCTGAGCCGAATCGTGGGAACCCTCTTCCCACGTCGGGGTGAACACCAGCCCCCGTGCATGGCTTCAGTGTCCCCAACGGAGGGAGAAGTCGCACCCGAGGTGACAGAGGGAGAGTTGGGAGCCGCAGTGTTGAGGCTTAAGGCCAAAAACACTGCCCCTGGACCCGACGGTATTCCCGGCCGAGCCTGGGTGTTGGCGCTGGGCCCCTTGGAACCAAGGGTGAGGGCACTATTTTCTTCGTGCCTGGAGCAGGGGTGCATCCCACGTTCGTGGAAGTGCGGAAAGCTGGTGCTTCTGCGGAAGGAAGGGCGACCGGGTGACTCCCCTTCGGGATACAGGCCGATCGTACTTTTGGACGAGGGAGCGAAGCTCTTTGAGCGGATAGTGGCTTCCCGGCTGATAGGGCATTTAGAGGGACAAGGGCCGAACCTAAGTGCGTGCCAGTACGGATTTCGTCGGGGCAGGTCCACCATCGACGCCATTGCGCGGGTGAGGGCTCTGGCGGATGACGCGGTCTCCCGGGGGGAGGTGGTGTTGGCGGTATCTCTAGATATCGCCAATGCTTTCAACACCCTTCCCTGGGAAACCATCAAGGAGGCCCTCAGGTACCACAACGTGCCGGAGTACCTGCGTAGGGTGGTTGGGTCGTATCTTTTCGAGAGGGCGATCCGCTACCCCACACAGGATGAATGGGTAGAGCGCGAGATGTCGTGCGGGGTCCCACAGGGGTCAGTCCTAGGACCGCTCCTGTGGAACATTGGTTACGACTGGGCGCTACGCGGCGCCAACTTGCGGGGGGTAGACGTAACCTGTTACGCCGACGACACCCTTGTAACGGCCCGAGGGGCCACATTTCGCGATGCGTCCATCTTGGCCACTGCTGGGGTGGCCCTAATCGTGGACAGGATACGGAGGCTGGGACTAGAGGTTGCCCTGCACAAATCTGAGGCCATCTGTTTTCATGGGCCTCGGAGGGTACCTCCAGGAAATGCCAGCATAATGGTGGGCGGAGTTTCTATCGGCGTCGGGAAGACGATGAAGTACCTGGGACTCGTCCTCGACAGCCGATGGAACTTCGAGGAGCATTTCCGGCGCTTGGCTTCAAAACTACTTGGCACAGCGTCAGCACTGAGCCGGCTCCTCCCGAACGTGGGCGGGCCGAAGGCGGGCTGCCGCCGACTGTACACGGGTGTGGTGCGGTCGATGGCCCTTTACGGGGCACCCATATGGGTAAATGCCCTTTCCGCCCATAACAAGACCCAACTGCGGCGACCGCAAAGGGTCATGGCGGTAAGGGCAACGAGGGCGTACCGCACCACCTCATTCGAGGCGGCCTGCGTGATGGCAGGGACCCCACCTTGGGAGATGGATGCCGAGGTGCTGGCCAAAGTCTACCGCCGGGTAGCCGAAGCACGCGCCAGAGGGGAACAGCCGTGTCCGGAAGAGGTTAGGCGATGGAGAGAGATCTCTCGCCAAACCCTCTTCCGGAAATGGTTGGAGGCTTTGGAGCAGCCGAGCGCCGGCCACTGGACTATATCAGGAGTGCGGCCCGTCCTGCAAGGATGGGTCGAAAGGAGGTGGGGCGTTGTTTCCTTCCACCTAACGCAGGTACTGTCGGGACATGGATGTTTCGGCAGATACCTGTGTAAGGTTGCAAGGAGGGAAACAACGCCAATGTGTCACCACTGCGGTGGGGCGGAGGACACGGCGCAGCACACGCTGCAAGTGTGTCCCGCCTTCGAAGAGCAGCGAGCCCGCCTCACGGCGGTGATTGGATCCGACCTCTCGCTGCCGGCCGTTGTCAAAGCCATGACCGACAGCGAGAGATCGTGGACTGCCATGGCCTCCTACTGTGAGGAGGTCATGGCACTCAAAGAGGGTGCGGAGCGGGAGCGCGAGGAAGACCCATCTTCCCAGCCCCTGCGCCGCAGGCGTGTCGGGCGCAGGCGGTTAATCCATAACCGCCAAATACCGCCCTAATAGGACTGCGGGAGATGGGCACGGGGATGCCCGTCCTCCGCCGTTAAGGTCCTGTTGAGCTGGTAGGCGCGTCAAGTGTTTCGGCGCGCCTACAGTGGAGGAGACAGGAGACGCGTAGGTCTCCTGGAGATGGGTCCGTGAGCGGACATACCGCCGTAATGCCGGGCCGTGGATGCATAAAGTTCCCACAGCCCGGTTGCTTACCGGCGACGAAGTGGAACACCCTGGGGTTTTTAGTGGGTACACCGCCCCCTCCTGGGGCGGGAATCCCACATATCCACCGGCCTCCCCGGGCCGGTGTCGAATCCATAAAGGATTTTCCCCAGGAAAAAAAAAAAAAAAAAAAAAAAAAAAAAAAAAGGTTAGGTTAGGTTAGGTTGGGGTGCGATGTCGGAAACCTCCTCGAGTGCCCGGGCGTTACCACTCCCTTCTATCCGAGGCGTAGGCCTCATGGGGTGGGGAAGGGTAACGCCTGGGACGGTGCACCCTGGGCAACAACGGTAAGATAATGTATTCGTACATTATCTTACCGGTGGCTAATATCCGACTGGGGGGGATATGTATATATGTATTATATGGGCCATGTATCTATGATATGTATGTATTTTGAGAGGACGGGCGTAAGGTAGCTGACGGGAAGCTGCTCTGCAACCTTGAACTGAGTAAGTAGCCCCGCCGTGCTGGTCACACGGCCTGGGCTACCGAAAGGTTCTCCGCTCTGCAACAGGCCTCGATGCGACTTACGCCCTATATAGGGAGGGATAGCATAGGAGGGACAGGCGTTCGGTTGCCAATAGTGCACGCTCTGCAACCTTGGACCTAGTAAGTAGCCCCGCCGTACTCGCCACACGGCCTGGGCTACCGAAAACTCCACCGCTCTGCAACCTGCTGAGGCGCCAAACGCCTTATGGGGAGGGTTAGCTTTTGGGGTTTTTAGAGGGATCGAGTGATGGAGGTGAGCCTAAGCCTAGTACCTGCTCTGTGGCCCGAGCAGGGAAAGGTGAGGGGGAGCCTCAGGGCGGAAGCAACCGTGCCCTCGGTACCACTCTGCTTTCAGAGTAGGACATGAGGGCGCGGGAGCTAACGTGAGGGCACGTAAACCCGGCTTGCCCGGGAACGTGGGCGTCTGCGGAAGCCACGAGGAGTAAACCTCTTTAAACAATCCTTCACCAGCGGGGGAGGCCGGGGAGTGCCGAGCCCGCATTGCACGGTGTCGACAGAGGAGCCCCATCCCGGGGCGGCCAGTGGGCGTTGCGGTGACACATTTTGCTCCCGTGGCGTTCACAATGGCAAACGAGGGAATCCGTGTGGTTTTTAGTGGGTAGGCCCCCCTTGGGGAGAGCCCCACATACCTCCGTTTCC
>OX387369.1:0-2500 GCA_947563465.1 Archips xylosteana
CGTTGACGTCATCCAATATCCGAAACTCACCACCAATAACATCGTGGTGGTGGGTCTTCGGACCAGCGCCTGGGAGGTCGCGCTCGTCTCCTTTTACTTCGAGCCTGACCAACCTATAGAACCCTACATAGAGCACCTGAGGTGGATAGAGAAGAAGCTCGGTATAGGGAGGCTTATCCTTGGAGGGGATGCTAATGCCAAAAGCCCTTGGTGGGGTAGCACTGCGGTAGATCATAGGGGGGATAGTCTTTCCGGGACTCTAGAAGAGCTTGGCCTTGAGGTGCTCAATAACGGGGAAACTCCAACTTTCGACACGATCAGGGGGGGGAGGCGCTTTTCTAGCCACGTGGACTTAACAGCTTGTTCCTCTAATCTGCTTAGTTTGGTGGATGACTGGAGAGTAGAGGTGGGGTTAACGAGCTCGGACCACAACGGAATAACTTTTAAACTTTCGCTAAAACCTAGTAGGGGTATGCAAGTGATTAGGACCACTAGGATCTTTAACACAAAGAAGGCGAATTGGGCTGAATTTCGTGAGAAATTCAGCCAATTTACATTAGAGAATAATCTTAAATTAGAGCAAATTGCAAAAGTTAAAACTGCGGATCAAATAGATGAAGTTGTAGAATCTTACAATAAGGTTTTGGATAAAACTTGCAACTTTTCAATTCCGAAGAGGAAGAATGGTGAAAGAGTTTCTATTCCGTGGTGGTCTGAGAGGTTAGCCGTTTTGAAGAAGGAGGTCACCACCAGACGGCGCAGAATTAGATGGGCAGCGCCGGTTCGTCGTCAGAAGGTTGTTGAGGAGTACCTGCAGCACAAGGAGCTTTACGAGGCGGAGGCGGCCAAAGCTCAGATAGACTCCTGGAAGGACTTTTGCCGGAAACAGGACAGGGAAGGGGTGTGGGAGGGGATCTATAGGGTTATCGGGAGGACGAAGCGTAGGGAGGAGGACTCGCCCCTGGAGTGGGATGGGAAGGTGTTGGATGCGAAGGGCTCCGTGAGGTTGTTGGCGGAAACGCTCTACCCGGGAGACCCTACGGATAACGACACCCCCCGTCACCGCCAGACCAGGATGGAGGCCGACATGGTTAACGCTGGTCATCATGTTGGTACATGCGAGCCGCCGTTCACTATGTCGGAGCTCGTACAATCGGTTGAGTCCTTTAACCCTAAGAAGGCCCCTGGGGGGGATGGCTTCACCTCGGACATCTGTTCCCATGCCATTAAGACCGACCCTGACCTGTTCCTGGCAATAGTGGAGAAGTGCCGGGAGATCTGTTACTTCCCGAGGGCTTGGAAGGAGGCGGTAGTAGTCATCTTACGTAAGCCGGGTAAGGAGGATTACACTCACCCGAAGTCGCATAGACCGATCGGCTTACTCTCCATACTCGGCAAGATTTATGAGAAGATGACGATGGCCCGTCTTAAACACCACCTGATTCCTAGACTCAGCAGACGTCAGTTCGGGTTCATGCCACAGAGGAGCACTGAGGACGCCCTCTATATCCTAATGAAGCATATTAAGAGCAAATTGAATGATAAAAGGATAGTTACGCTGATCTCATTGGATATAGAGGGGGCCTTTGATAGCGCCTGGTGGCCAGCTATAAGAACCCGTCTGGCTGAAGAGCAGTGCCCCTTGGAAGTTCGCAAGGTCATAGATAGTTACCTCAGCGACCGCAAAGTTAGGGTGCGGTATGCGGGCGAGGAGCTGACCAGAGTTACTACCAAGGGGTGTGTCCAGGGGTCGATAGGCGGGCCAATCCTCTGGAATCTTCTATTAGATCCTTTGTTGAGGATTCTGGAGGACACTGGCGCCTACTGTCAAGCCTTCGCAGATGACGTTGTCATCGTGTGCGATGGAGGGGGGGCCGCGGAGATTGAAAGTCAAGCAAACCCGATTCTCGAGCGTGTTCGGGCGTGGGGAGTTGATAATAAGCTAAAATTTGCTCCGCATAAAACCTTGGGTATGGTTATTACCAAGAAGTTAAAGTACGACACCCCACGCCTGAACATGGGCGGGATCGTGATTAATATGGTTGATGAGGTAAAGATCCTAGGAGTGACTATTGATGCGGGCCTCACCTTTAACGCGCACGTTGCCAACGTCTGCAAGAAGGGTATTAACATCCACAAGCAGCTTGCAAAGGCTGCTAAGACAAGCTGGGGGCTTCATCCGGAAGTGATCCGGACGATATATGTGGCAGCCGTAGAACCTATTATTTTATATGCCGCTAGTGTTTGGGCGCCTGCTGTCAGTAAACTGTGCGTTATGCGTCAGCTGGCGACTGTGCAGCGTGGTATTGCACAGAAGCTCAGCAAGGCATACCGCACAGTTTCACTGAATGCGGCGCTAGTATTGGCTGGTATACTCCCTCTCGACCTCCGAGTCCGTGAGGCGGCCTCTCTTTATGAGGCCAAGAAGGGTGTACCCCAGCCAATACTCCGGGGAAGGGAAGTAGAACGGATGGCCTCTGCTTTGGAGACCCCGCACCCC